>CM023096.1:19430412-19581788 GCA_013103745.1 Gardenia jasminoides
TCTTATTCTCCAAAAATTACGTTACTCTCAGTCAAATATGCTACGTCTCAAAAGCGTGCCTTTTCTTGTTTTCACAATTGAAGCGATAGAAAAATTAAATTGAAGGTTAAACAAGGTTTTAAAATAAAAATGAGGTAATGTATGGTGTAATTGGAATTAAAATGATTTAAATCAATTATTAGAAAATAAATAAATAATTAAATAAATAGGTCAGTAAAATAAATTTTGGGTTCTCACAACTATTGCCTAACAATCGTTCTTACTAGTGTCTCATTTTATTTATTATGAATGAAAGCTATCTAATCCATATATTGCTACTAAAATTTCTTGATTTATACTACTTGTTAGGTTCTTTTCCCGAAATTTACCACTACTATATCTATATATTTCTTCTTTCTTTTTACTGACATACAAAGATTTGAAACCTAAACTCGATACCTCTGTGGCGACCCACCTCCAAATGAACAAAGGGTTGTGGACCGCCTACCAACTCACGGGACTCACTTCAGCCCTCAATCAAACCTCAGTTCTAGCCTTTAATAATTACAATAAAACTGATAATTACATCCAAGTACTTCCAAATAATAACATAACCATAAATCTTACAATTTTAAACTCCAATATTTACAATTCCAAATATTTTTTATAACCATAAGATGTTTTTTCCCAAGTACTTCAATTCAATAGTACATTCCTCAAGACATCCGAAATAATACACAACTAGAACAAGAGTTAATCCAACCAGGTCACACTAGTAAGTTTCTACAAGTGCTTCCCTTTTCGAGCCTTGTGGAGAGGAAACAAATATTTTTGGGGTGAGCTAGAAGCTCGGTGAGGTTCGAAAAAATAAAACAAGTTCACAGATCAAAATCATAATAGTTGAATCGAATAGCACTTTGCAAAACAGTTGAATCATTAAAGATCAATTTTTGGATTAGCAAAGAAATTTGAGAAAAGTTATCAAACAAACTTAGCTGTATCATTAAAATGTTACTGCTTCCAATCATGGAAGATGCAATGCAGTTAATAGTAAATGCTTATAGTAAGCATAAAGGAGGTGATAATAATGATAACATATCATAAATACTTCCTAAATCTCCTATGTTACAAATCTTACATTTTTTTTACCATGTTTAAACATCTCAAGAGTTAGATGATGGACAATCAAGGTTTAAGATATATATATATATATAGGAAATCTTTGAGTAATAATTTTATTACAAAATGACAAAATTTTTGCTAAATAAATATTTATTTATTAGAGAATGATCGACTATGTTGAAAAATTAGTTCAATCAAGTTTTAGCATGAACTATAAGTTAAGTGTTGACTAAAAGGATATCACTTATCAATAGTTGATATGGTGAATCAATTATCAAGAGTTGATAAATTAAAATGTTTTAAAAAACAAATCGTATGGCACAAACTTTTATTACATGGCATTACCTTAAGCAAAAATGCAACTTTGTGAAAGTTTCATTTTAAATAAAGTTTATAAATTGAAATTAACTACCATATTTACTTTCAATTTAAGTTCCTTAGGTATGAGATATCGCATATCTGATATAGGACTTAGAGGAAATAAATTGAAAAGAAGGATAATAAGTATCTACGTTTATAAAGTAAAAGTTGCTTTATTAAGATGTTACAAATTATCTTTCTTAATTTAGTGGACTTATTTTAGAACTAAATAATTGTTATTGTTTTCTAAAATAAAAGCCCATTTCTCAATTTAATGTTAGATAGCCTAGAACCATCCTTGGCATTTATGAATTTAGCCTTATGAATGAGAAACATAATTTCAAATCATTTGATGACTTACTTAATTGATTATGAATCATTTGAGACGTATGAATCTTATTCACTAATAAAAGACTAAGACAACCTTTTATGTGAAAGGTTTAAAAGAATTGTTAATATTCATATATGGTGGTATGGAGGTAAAGAGGAAAAAATCATATTTGCAAAAGCCAAGGAGTGAAGAGAGATTGCTTAAAATTGATTCTTGCTTATTCTTATAAGCAGGAGCGTTTACTCCTTAAGTGAATCTGACCAAGCTCTTCCTAGTGCTATCGTAAGCCTTTGCAGGAGCATGAGGGCGTTTTCCCTGATGATATTCCTAATGGATTGCCACCAATGGGGGAATTGGGTACTAGATCGACCTTATTCTTGGAGCACCTTTGCCAAACTAGCCAGCCTATGAGTAATCTTGAGGGAGACAAAGGAGCTTCAAAGACAAGTGGAGGAATTACTTAGCAGGGATGGGTGAGGAGAAAGCTTAAGTCCATGCATTGTACCTATCATTTGGTGCCAAGAAGAGGGTGGAGTACGTGGAGAATGTGCACTGGCTGTTGAGTAGTCAATACAATCATGGTAAATATAGCATCCATTCCTCGATTAGATGACATGTTGGATGAATTGCATGGAGCTGTAATCTTCACTAAAATTGATCTTAAAGTGGGTATCATCAAAATAGGATCAAAGGGGTGGCAGATGCGACGACCCCACCCCTAGAGGCACTACCAAGGTTTAGCGGACCCTTTGTCCAACTCTTTTCAGGAATCACTCACAAATTGACTAACAATCTTTAAAATAAAGAACAATTTCAAACCAACGACATTAAGCATAACCATTTCAACTTACAACCCAACTCCTTAAAATTACAAGTTATAGCACTTGAATTGCAATCAAACTTTCACCTTATAATTTCCCAAGTACAAAGTTGAGGATTCTATCACAAAGATAAAGTCACACCAAGTACATCTCCGTGCTTATTTACAAAAATCAATTATCTTAGCAGTGCGCTGGGATACACAAAGATTTTGAGACTAGATCCATCAAGAACCTTTACTTCAAGTCCACGATAAGGAATAACAAATGTAATGGGGAGAGCAAAGGCTGGTGAGGCCAAAAAAATCATGCAAGAAGAGTTACAACAAGAATAATAACAAGAAGGTTCAATCAGTTCTAAGAGTGCAAGAAAACACATTCAATAGGATACGGGAGCCCTCAGGGGCTAAATCACATTCCAACTTTTCACACAATCATGGAAGTCAATATTTAACCATTGACACTCCGTTAACCAAGCAAATATCAAGTCCACTAAATCACCACTAATCGTTCAATCTCTGTCCACCGTTTCTCTCATATGGGCCGAGCGTCAAATAAGGATGGTAATACTGGTATACAGAACAAGTAATTGGCGAGACACGCTCCAATCAATTTTCATGCATGAGTCTCAATCGATCCCCAATCTCTTCGGCCAAGCCCTTATCGGGCCGAGTCGAATGGTTCACCAAAAAGGTTTTGCGATCCCAAGAGCACAAGTGAGTTGAGGAGTCAATGCTCTAGTTGACTTTTCAAACACAAGCACGAATATTTAAACAAGTGGATCAAGTGTGTTCAAGGATCATCAAATCAAGTAGGAGAGATCGAGTGCAATAAAGTATATACTCGCCTTGACAATTTCCTTCATATTCAAGCACTTAACATGTCACATCATGTTGCAATCAATAATTCAACAAATCATGCACTTGACACTCACCAAGTGATAATCAAATGAGTAAGCTTTTACTCTTCCAAACCCGGATCACCCTCATAGGTATCCTGATCACCTAAGGTCAAGAGTTCGAGAGACCTTAATTAAAACTCCAATATAGGACAAGGTTAAATCCAAAAGTAAGAAGTTCACGAGGATGCTCTAGTCAATAACTCAAGGAAAAGATACCAACTAAAACAGCTAGTAGTTAAAACTTTTTCCGGCAAAAGTAAGGTGAGAAAACTTATCACTTTGATTGCTTTAAAGTTCAAGATTTGGCTCAACTTGACATATTTTCAAAGACAAATGTCACAATTTGGAAACCATATCACAAATTCGGATTTCAAGTGCATAATTTTTCTCAATTCAAAACACAAGATTCTTATTTGAATCAAAGGAAACATCAAGTGCATGCTAAGTAAGGGTTTGAGTGTAATATGAAGTACAAAGGTTAATTTGAACTAAGAAAAAGGAATGGAATCAAGAAAAGTGAAGAAAGGAAATGCTAAAGAAAAGAGGCATAGATGACAACTTTGTCACCCCTCGGTGTTTTGATCAAAACTGGAGCTACACTTACCAGATTGGGACGAATTTTATGCTGTTTCAAGATAAGACATAGACCTACAATTCATATGAGACTTCAAAATTCTGTTCATGCATTTTCATGGTCAAAAATCACAATTACAGAGGCAAAATGAAAATATCTGGTTGAAAACAGCATCTCTGGACAGTTTCAGAAGAAAGACTATAACTCAATGTAGGAAGATCGAAATTGATTGCCGTCAGCGGCATTTAAAACTAGACTCATAAAACTTTCAATAATATAAAATTAAAGTTTTAGGTCGTCTCCTACAGGTGCCAGAAAGTTCTGGAAATTGGCTGAAAATGAAGACTGTCAGCTGAAACAGGGTAATGGAGCAGTCAGGGGCATTTTGGTTATTTCACAAGCTACAGTTCATGTTTTGAGAAAGAACTGGTTTGGCCTTTATGATGGACAAATTCGGAGGTAAAATTGGTATTTTTCGGTTAGCTCACTAGTTTGAGCAGAATTTTTCTTTCTCACTTTTTCACCAATTAAATCCAACCAAGAAGCATTATGTCTATGAGGAATCCATAATACACATAATCCAACATCTAACAAGTAATGTTATGCCATAATCTCCCAAAAATTCCAACCACAAGATCATATAAAAGCTCCTCAAGTCATCTACCTAATAATCCACCTCAAGACATCTACCTAGTTTGGGTTTCACTTAACCCATCAACCAATTTAGATAATCTACCAAGATCTACCAAGATTTGTAAGATTAAACAAGAATTTTGGGATTTACCTCTTCTCAAGCCAAACCTTAAAGGAGATAGCACAAGATCCTTCCAAATTGCTCCAAGAATCAACCCTTCCTCCAAGCTTCTAGCAATGATCAAGGTAGAATGGAGTTTGGATGGTGAAAGTACAAGCTTTTGGCTAAGAAATGAAAGTTCTCCAACCCCTAAGAGAGAGAGAGTGGCTGGCCAAAACAAGAGGAAAGAGAGGAGAAAGAAGTAAAATGGAAAAGTGAGAAGAATGACAAGAAATAATGGAAAGAAAGGAAAGAGTGATTGGTGGTCTTTGAGCTCAAAGTCAACTTGACAAGACAACCCTATCAAGTAAATTTTTTCCTCCAAACTTAGCTTCTCAAGAAGCTCTTCTTGTACCACTAATACCCACTCTTAACTCACTAATGTCACTTTATACTCACTAATTAATCACCCCAACATAACTTTCCAACTCAATTATCATAAAACAATAAAACAACTAGTGAAATAAAATTTCAGACTTAAATGGCATAATTAAGTGGTGATTTGATCAGGTCAAACTTGAATGAGTGAAAAATAATAATAATATAGAATAAAATTAAATAATATAAAATAAATTAAAAAATAAATTAAATTAAATTTTATGAGTCCTCACAGAATGGAAAATTGCATTTAAAACTATGTATGGTTATATGAGTGGTTGGTTATGCTATTTGGTTTAAGAAACGCACCTACCACTTTCATGTGCTTAATGAACCATGTTTTATGTGCATACTTAGGCCAATTTTTAGTTGTCTATTTTGATGATATTCTAGTTTATAGCAAGAGTCCAAATGAACATATTGAACATTTGAGATTGGTACTTGAAGTGCTTCAACGAGAAAGGCTATATGCTAATCTCAAGAAGTGTAATTTTTGCACTACTGAACTTGGTGTTTCTAGGCTTTGTTGTTAGCTCATAGGGAATTCATGTGGATGAAAATAAGATCAAGGCAATTAATGAATGGCCAATTCCTAAGAGCATTGGTGAAGTAAGGAGCTTTCATGGCCTTGCAACTTTTTATAAGCGCTTTGTGAGGACTTTAGCACCATTGTGCGCCTCTCATAGCTATCATCAAGAAGAACTCTACCTTCATTTGGGGAGAAGAGCAAAGCTGTGCCTTTAATTGTGAGGGCCGTGAACTAAACCCAAAATCTTGTTTAAAATTTTCATGAACGGTTCACATAATTTTGCTAGGACATGTGCATGATCACAGAATTTTGAAAACCAACAAAAACGTTACCAAATGATAGTTCGGGAAGCTTAAGTAAGCCTTTGACATTGTTTCACTACAATTAGATTACAAATGTACCAAAACTAATCCGATGAAACCCTACACTCATGTATACAACGCCCTAAGCACTTCTTTCTTTCTTCCTTTCCCAACTGGCTTCACTTCCAAATTTCTTGAACGAAATGATAGCAATTGGAGCCCATTTTGTTTCACCAAATCCGAATTAATCTTCAGCAAAATTGAATCCACCATTCCCTCCAAGCAAATTTGAATTTCTTTCACCATATCAGCAAGAAAACCAGCCGCCCACTTCCACCTCTTCATGGTAGCCACTTGTCGATTTCTTGCTGAAAAATTGGGCACTTAAACCAGCCATTGAGCCCTTATTCCCAATCGGCAGCTCCTTAGATTGGAGCAAGAAGATTTCAGATCACATTAGCCAAGGCCAATGATGATCACCACCCCTCATGCTCAATGGAAGAACAACCGGTTGCCATTTGGCATTCATCTCAGCAAAATTTTGTTCACTTTAGCAAGGCAAATTCAGACCCCTTTTCTCTCCCCTCAAGGCTGTCTGAAATCCTCATCAGATTTTACCTTCCATCCCTTTCCCATTTTCTCCAATTCACTCTCACACTTCACTTCAGCAATCCTCTCTCCAAGCTCTCAACAGAGCTCTTCTCCTATTCACACACTCCACTTCAGAAAATTTCTCTCAAGCTCTCAACCGAGAGCTTTCCCTCTCTCCCTCCATTTCTTGTCTTTTCTTGACCAAATCCAGCCTTGCACCAAGAGTTAACCTTGGCTGCAAGCTGCTGGAATCAAACTTGAAATCTGGAAGAGCAAGGCTGGTCTTCTTCCGTCTATTCCTTGAACAAGCAAGAGCTGGAAACCAGACTTGATTCAACCCAAGCATCACTTGTTCATCCATTTCTTGATCAAGCAAAAAGGGTAAGCTGATAGCTTCTTGTAAAGTTTCTTTCACAGCCTAGCATTTCCATCCTTAGCTTGCTTCTTTTCTTGTAGCTGGAAACGGACTTGACTAGCTCAACTACCACTTGTTCATCTGTTTTAAAACTGGTTGGAGGTAAGGGTTATTCTTTTCATCCTTTTTAGCTTAGAAGAAATGGTTCTCTTCTCAAATATATCATCTTGAGTCATGAAACTGCCATGCATGTACGGTCGACTTGAAAGCTTGCCATGGCAATTTTGTATCCTTTTGTATTGCTAGAAATCTGGTTAACGAGAGAAAAGCCATTGTTCTTGATTTCACTAAGCTTCCCAAACCAAATGAAAGTTTAGTTTGTTACTTCATGCATGATAGTTAAATGTAATCGGACTTTTCCTTGTGTTTTGTTATTGTTGGTAACCTTGATTTTTTTTTTTTGCTGTTTGAACGGTTGTGGGCTGAAGGGCTTTGCCCTATTCCATCCGAAGCTTCTCTTGTTGATAACTTGTTGAAATCAACTCATGCATGTGCTATATTCCACTTGATAGATGAGGCCTTAGTTAAAAGTTTCCATGAGCAAATGTTTTAACTAAACCGAGCTTGAATCCTTCATTTTCTCCTTTGACAATTGTATATTTATTTTCCTTGCATGAGTCACTCTCGGATGGCTTCAAACTGAATATATGCAATGACTTGAAACTTAGTTTTTGAATGGAAAGATGATTTTACAACAAAAAGAAAGAAAAATAAGAGGAAGAAAACCGGTTCTTAGTGACTTCCTAACTTGAAAATTGTTGGTTGAAACTTTTCTTGTGCTTAGCTGTGGATTAATAGCTTTGATTACTTGCTGTTTGGAATGGTGGTGAGCTGATGGACTTGGCCCTACTTATCCGAAACCCTTTTGGTTATTAATATGCTGAAATCAGCCTTTGCATGTGCCAACTTTCACTTGGTTTATGAAAGTTTAAGTTAAAAGCTTATGCAGTAGATTGTTTAACAAACCGGACTTAAAGCGTTCATTTGCTTGTTGAAAGTTAAAATTATTTTTCCTTGCATGAGACCTACTCGGTCCGATTTAAAGGCTGAAAATACAATGACTTGAGAGTTGGGTTTTGAATGAAGCAATTACAACAAAAGGAAGAATCGGGTTTGATAGTTTTCAGCTTGAAACAAATTTAGTCTAGTTGCGCGTATTGTTTCATTTCAACTGTGTGCATGATTTTGGATTGCTAGATGGATGTGTCACGTGCTAAGAGTCCGCTTAGCATCCTAGAAATCAAACCGAAGCCTTTAACCATGCGGCTACATGGCGAAATTTCACAAAAGTTACCAAAACCACATTTTCTAAGAAATCAGTGGGCAAAACCACACTGAAATAAAATGCTCATATCGCTGTTTATAACTCCAAATCCACGAGCCGTCGGTGGCATCGAAACTAGACCCAAAGAGCTTCGTTTCAGTGCCTTATCATATAACTCATTTTCTACACATCGTGGCGAACCAACAAACATCGCTGAAAATCAAACTTGCAAACCAGTAGTTTCGAAAATGAATGTCCAAATTTGAGTATTTTCCAAATTGACTTGGCCGTTGCTATTTTATGAGGAAATAAACAATTATGAATCTAGTTTTCAACGATTTTGAAATTATACAACTTGCAAAGAAAAACTTCCGATTCAATTTTGAAAGAAATGCATTAAATTGGTTTTTCACATAGCGTACTTATGAAACTTCATTTGCTACATTTGGTCATTTGACAAAACCTAATTTTGTCAATTTTCAAAACTCGCATTTTGACCAAGACCTATATTCTCGAAATTTGAACCACCTTTTACCACCATATCGACTTATCGTAAACTTAAATCGTTCTTGCTTTCATAAAAAAGTGAATTGGTCAAAATTGATTTTAATAATTAATACAATAATTATGTACCTCGAGGAAGCGGTAATATAAGCGAGGGCTTTGAGACCAGGGACTTGACTCATCTACTCAACCTTGACCATCTAAGGTGAGGGTTCCTATTGTTGCTACTTGATCCTTGTTGCTAGGTATTACTTGTTATTGTATGACTGGTTTCTAAATGTGATTTATCATTGAATGATTGAAACTAGGGTTTTATGTAAAATGAGTTTATTGCTTAATTTGACTCAAGCGTGCTTAGGTGGTTTAGTATGTTTTGTTTTAAAACAATAAAACTTGTTTTCTTTGAGGCTTGAGGTGAAGAGGCTGGCCTTCAAGGCCCCCCTAAAGGCTGGTGCACTCTCTAAGGGGCTCGAGGTTGAAATTGATTGTCGGTTGTCCCTGCCTCTAAAGTATTAAACTAAACCACCATACGTGCTTGTGCATGTCAAGCGTGCATGACCTGTTGGCCGTAGGGATCCCAAACCCAGGCGAGTCGGCCTATTCAGAGCCAGCGGTGGGGCTTGGTGGTGCGTCGGCGGACCACAGGTCTGTTCAAGGTTACCTCGAGTGTACACCGCCCTGCTTGTTTAGTTGGATCAGTTGGGTGAAAAGGGATGGAGAAAGAAATAAAATGACGAGTTTCTGGAACTCTGTTTTCCTTCGAATGTTATTGCGAATGTTATTTAATGCTCGTTCTTGTTTAAATGGCTCAATGAGCATCTTGATTATTCTGATTTACAACTGTTATGTGAAAAAAAAAAAATTTATGTACTATCTCCCAACTTTCCTTAAATGGAAGTTACTGTATTTGAAACTAGTCCTGTACGGACCCAAATGTTTACAAAGCTTGTTGTACTTATGTGCTTAAGTACTATGTGTTTTGGGACTCTCTTTGGGTTTAGAAACTCACCCCATATATTTCCCATCCCAGGATTTCCAGGTATTGAAGAAAGTACTGAAGGAGTACAAGCCGGTTGAATCTTTTGAATGTTGGGTGTATTTGAATCTATTATGATGTCAAAGATATTGTATAAGATTTGTCTTTTGAATTATTGTGGTAAGGTTGAGAGTCAAACTCAAAATGGATGTTGGTTAGTAAGTTATGTCGATCTATTTGAAGAATACATATTGGTTTGAAAAACCCTAGTCGAAGTAATTGCCTGCTTGAGTCCTGAGGAGAGCTGGGCGGCGACATGGTCCTATGGTTCGCCTTGGGAAACGTGGGGCCGCCACAATTGGTGGTATCAGAGCCTAGGTTAGAAAATAGGCCTGTGAGGTTATGAGGTCCTGGTTTTGTTAGGTTAGAAACTGATAATTGGAATTACAGGTATATTTGGAACTCACATAAAGTTGATTGTGGTTGTAGGTTATGGCTGGAAATGGAGCTGATGGTAACAATGCCCCACCTAGGATGCCTTTGCCTTTAGTGCGATATCAGCCGATGATTGGAGGCCCTGCACTCCATTGGAGTCCTGCTTCCAAGACCAACCCATGTAGCTGTTTGAGAGACTATGCCTACCCTAACCACGTAGTGCTGGCTGTGGATAAGGAAAGGAAGACTTTGGCTCATCGGAGGGCCAATTTGAGATAGAGACATTGAGGACCGAGAACCAGCTGTTACGTGCTAGAGTCCGAGAACTTGAGGAGATGGCTAATCAGTTCCTCCGACTCTAACACGGTGCGAGATTGCACCGCTGGCATCATGACTGATTGTGAGACGATGATTGAGGAGATGTTGGAGATTTATACAGAGGATCAGGGTGGAGAGCGTTCTAGTATTGGAGAGATAGTTCCAGGAGATGTTGAGGGAGATGATTCCCGAGGAGATCGTGAGGCTTCTCCTACTTACCGAGAGTGACCCCTCAGAGGACCCCGACTTTCCTATGTCTCCTTGAGTTTGGGTTGAGGCTGAATGCAGTGGAGATTCCCTTTTGTTTCCTACTTGGATGATTGTATGGAATTGATATTATGTTTCTAATTTCCGTGAATGTTATGACTATTGTGTTGTGTTTGTTTAAGAACTTGTTGGATGATGTTTTAAATTAAAATGAGTTGTGTTGGTATATTGATGTTGTTTACAATTATTTTCTTTTCCCTTATCGTGAATAATTCATCTCTATAAATGAAAACCCTTGTACGTGTGTATAAAGGAAATGGAAGGAACAGGAAAAAGGAGAGGAAGGCCTACTAGGCAAACACGAAACCAGGGTGAGGAAGAGGCATCTACCGCCCATCTCAGCCGGGAGCATGGGGAGCAACCTAGAGATCAAATAGCTGAGGCCTTGAATCGAATGACAGCCCTTTTAGAACGTGTGACCGATCGACAAAATCAAGGACCGATAATGGACCAAGGGGACGGAGTTAGGTGAAGCAGAGCCTTGGAGAGATTTCAAGGTTCTCTCCTCCCAAGTTCTTGGGAGGACCACGACCAGTTGCGAGCGGTGGCTAGAGAGTATGATTAATATTTTGGAACTTTAGGTTACAGGAGTGCAGGTGACTTTTGCTGTCTTTCAATTCGAAGGTGCCGCAAGGGCCTGGTGGAATGTTATTAGGGAGAAATGGGCTAGGAACCAGACCAGTGGACTGGGTTAACTTTACTAGGGAGTTTAATGAGAAATACCTGCCTCCCTAGTCCAAGAAAGGCGGGAAGAGCGAGTTTATAAGGTTGCGCCAAGGAACCCTGAGTGTAGCCGAGTATGAAGCACAATTCACCCGCTTATCTAAGTTTGCCCCGGAATTGATTGCCACCGAACCTCGTAGGGTACGCCGTTTTGTCCAGGGTCTAAACCTAGAAATTCAAGAGGCTTTAGCAACTGCTCAGATGCTCACTTTTACTGATGCCCTAGAAAAGGCTCTAAGAGTAGAGAACACCAAGGCTCAAGTCAAAGCTTTTCAAAATAGAAAAAGGGCAGCCAGTGGTAGTGGTTGGGAGACCGGAGGATATCAGCCATGAAAATTGGAAAAGGTGCGGAGGAGGCGAGCTGGACTGGACAGGAAAGGGCCAAAAGGGTGGTCCATCTCAACCAAGACAAAACCTACCAAACCGTTACACCTTGTGGATATTGTGGTAAGACAGCCATCATGAGAGCGATTGTTGGAAAAGGCGGAAATGTCTACTGTGGAAGTCTGAGCATGTGATTAGCAATTGCCACCTTTCGTCGACCCAGGAAGCTGGAACACAACATTCAAAGGTCCAAATCCTAAACCGCCAGAAAAAGGAAATCGACCTAGGGTGCAGAATTTACTCCCTTGATCGTGAATGTACGACCCATTGGGTGGTGGAAGGTACCATTTCTCTTTTCATAGACTAGCTAAGATTTTGATTGATCCGGTGCTAGTCATTGGTTGTAAATCCGACTTTATGTGTGCTATTAATGTTAAGTCGATCTCTTACCCTTTGATCGATAATACAAACTCCTGAAGGATCCATGCTTAGTAGCGAATGAGGTCTATAGGAGCTGTGGCGTGGGTGGGAGAAAGGAAAATTTTGGCATACCTAATTTCTCTGCCTATTAAAGGTTATGATGTCATACTCGGGACGGATAGTCTGGCCCGACTTCATGCACAGCTGGATTGTAGAATGAAAGTAGTTGAATTTCACATTCCAGGGGAACCTATCCTAAGATTTAATGCGAGACAAGGTTTAGCTTCTGCCGCTCTTATTTCAGGGATTCGAGCTAGAAAATTGTTAAGTAAAGGAGCTCAAGGATACTTGGCACTTTTGATAAACCCTCAAGAAGATAAGTCAAGATTAGAAGATGTGCCTATAGTAAACGAGTATCCAGAAGTATTCCCAGAGGAGTTAATATCCTTACCCCCTGATAGAGACATTGAATTTAAGATTGAACTCACCCCTGGGGCAGCACCTATCTCTAAGACTCCCTACAGAATGGCGCCAGCTGAGCTCAAGGAATTAAAATTGCAATTACAAGATTTGTTAGAAAAAGGATTCATCAGATTGAGTGAGTCTCCGTGGGGAGCCCCAGTACTGTTTGTGAAAAAGAAAGATGGAGGTTTACGGCTTTGCATAGACTATCGAGGATTGAACGAGGTTACTATTAAGAATAAGTATCCCTTACCTCATATTGATGAATTGTTTGATCAACTGCAAGGTGCTGTAGTATTTTCTAAGATTGATCTCAAACAAGGCTATTACCAGTTAAGGATCAGGGAGGAAGATGTTCCAAAAACAGCCTTCAATTCCAGATATGGGCATTATGAGTTTTTGGTTATGCCATTTGGACTAACTAATGCCCCGGCAGCATTTATGGATTTAATGCATCGTGTTTTCAAGTCTTATTTAGATCAATTCGTGGTGATCTTCATAGATGATATTTTGATCTATTCAAAGTCCAAAGAAGAACATGATCAACATTTGAGGTTAGTTTTGCAAACCCTGAAGGAGCATCAATTGTACGCTAAGTTTAGTAAGTGCAAGTTTTGGCTAGAGGAAGTATCATTTCTAGGTCATGTAATCTCCGAGAAAGGCATTACGGTAGATCCAACTAAAGTAAAAGCCGTGCTAGAATGGAAACAATCAAGGAACCCAACGGAAGTTGGTAGTTTCCTAGGATTGGCTGGATACTACCGAAGGTTCATTCAGGACTTCTCTAAACTTGCGAGTCCTTTAACCAACCTGACTCGAAAAAATAGCCGTTTTGGGTGGGATGTGAAATGTGAGAATAGCTTCCAAGAGCTCAAGAGTCGCCTGACCAAAGCCCCTGTGTTGGTCTTACCAAATGGCGAGGATAGCTTTACCGTGTACACTGATGCATCCAAAGAAGGTTTGGGATGTGTTTTAATGCAGGCTGGAAAAGTAGTGGCTTATGCCTCGAGAAAGTTAAAGCCTCATGAGCAAAATTATCCAACTCATGATCTAGAACCTGGCAGCAATAGTGTTTGCTCACGAAGAAATGGAGGCACTATCTATATGGTGTGGTTTTTGAGGTTTATACCGATCACCAGAGTCTTAAGTACTTATTTTCCCAAAAGGAACTGAACTTGAGACAACGGCGATGGATGGAATTCTTGGAAGATTATGAATGCACTATTAAGTACCACCCAGGAAAAGCTAATAAGGTAGCGGATGCTCTGAGTAGGAAAGTCCAAATTTCTGGACTAATGGTTAAAGAATGGAAGATGTTAGAAGAAATCGGTACTTGGAGCCCACAATTGGCACCATGAAAGTGATTTTGGGTAGTATTACTTTAAATTCTCCTATAAGCGCATCAAGGAGTCTCAAGCCAAAACCCACGGTGCAAAATGGATAGATAAGGTCAAGGAAGGAAGATTACCCAATTTTAAATTGGGAGAAGATGGAATTTTAAGATACCAAAACCGTCTGATAGTACCTGACCAAGATGATTTGAAAAGGGAAATTATGACAAGTATACCATTCATCCTGGAAGAAACAAGATGTATCAGGAGATAACATGAAAAGGGACATAGCTCAGTTTGTACAGTCATGTCTTACGTGCCAGCAAGTCAAAACTGAACACCAGAGACCCTCAGGATTGCTGCAACCATTAGAAGTACCTAAATGGAAATGGGATCAAATCACAATGGATTTCGTTCTGAGGTTACCCTTTCGTCGAGGTCATGATGCAATTTGGGTCATAGTAGATCGGTTAACTAAGTCAGCCCATTTTCTACCAGTGAACATGAAATACAAGATGGAAAAACTGGCTCAAATCTATTTGGATGAGATTGTTAGATTACACGGGATGCCAGTAAGCATTGTATCGGATAGAGACCCACGTTTCACTTCTAGATTTTGGCAGCAGATACAAAGTGCCTTAGGAACTAAGCTAAATCTGAGTACTGCCTATCACCCTCAAACCGACGGACAATCTGAATGGACCATACAAACCTTGGAAGATATGTTGAGGGCATGTATCATGGATTTTGGAGGCAGTTGGGACCAGCATCTAACTTTGGTCGAATTTGCTTACAACAATAGTTACCATTCCTCAATTCAAATGGCTCCGTATGAGGCATTATATGGAAGGAAGTGTAGATCTCAATATACTGGGACGAAATAGGTGAGAGGAAAATTTTGGGTGCCGAAAGAATACCATGGGTTGAAGCGGCATATGAGAAAGTTAGGTTAATTTGTCAAAGGGTTCAAGTGGCCCAAAGTCGTCAGAAAAGTTACACCGACAACCGAAGGAAGGACTTGGAATTTCAAGTTGGAGATGAAGTTTTCCTAAGAGTTACACCATTAAGGGGGATTCTCAAATCAGGAAAAGGAAAGAAGCTGAAACCCAGGTTTATAGGACCCTTTAAAATTTCAAAAAGGGTTGGAAAGGTGGCGTATCAGCTGGACTTGCCGGCAAGCTTAGCCAGAATCCATAATGTTTTCCACGTGTCTTGGTTAAGAAAGTATCACAAGGATCCATCTCACGTCCTACCAACCCTAGAGGTCGACTTAGATGAATCGTTGACTTACCAAGAGAGACCCTTGAAAATTCTGGACAGAAAGGTTAAAGTCTTAAGAAAGAGACAAATTCCCCTGGTGAAAGTCCTTTGGCGACATCATGGATTGGAAGAAGCCACATGGGAGCTGGAGGAAGAGATGAACCAAAAATACCCAGAGCTGCAAATGACAAGAGGTAATAATTTCGAGGACGAAATTTCTTAAGTGGGGGAGGTTGTGAGGGCCGTGAACTAAACCCAAAATCTTGTTTAAAATTTTCATGAACGGTTCACATAATTTTGCTAGGACATGTGCATGATCACAGAATTTTGAAAACCAACAAAAACGTTACCAAATGATAGTTCGGGAAGCTTAAGTAAGCCTTTGACATTGTTTCACTACAATTAGATTACAAATGTACCAAAACTAATCCGATGAAACCCTACACTCATGTATACAACGCCCTAAGCACTTCTTTCTTTCTTCCTTTCCCAACTGGCTTCACTTCCAAATTTCTTGAACGAAATGATAGCAATTGGAGCCCATTTTGTTTCACCAAATCCGAATTAATCTTCAGCAAAATTGAATCCACCATTCCCTCCAAGCAAATTTGAATTTCTTTCACCATATCAGCAAGAAAACCAGCCGCCCACTTCCACCTCTTCATGGTAGCCACTTGTCGATTTCTTGCTGAAAAATTGGGCACTTAAACCAGCCATTGAGCCCTTATTCCCAATCGGCAGCTCCTTAGATTGGAGCAAGAAGATTTCAGATCACATTAGCCAAGGCCAATGATGATCACCACCCCTCATGCTCAATGGAAGAACAACCGGTTGCCATTTGGCATTCATCTCAGCAAAATTTTGTTCACTTTAGCAAGGCAAATTCAGACCCCTTTTCTCTCCCCTCAAGGCTGTCCGAAATCCTCATCAGATTTTACCTTCCATCCCTTTCCCATTTTCTCCAATTCACTCTCACACTTCACTTCAGCAATCCTCTCTCCAAGCTCTCAACCGAGCTCTTCTCCTATTCACACACTCCACTTCAGAAAATTTCTCTCAAGCTCTCAGCAGAGCTTTCCCTCTCCCTCCATTTCTTGTCTTTTCTTGACCAAATCCAGCCTTGCACCAAGAGTTAACCTTGGCTGCAAGCTGCTGGAATCAAACTTGAAATCTGGAAGAGCAAGGCTGGTCTTCTTCCGTCTATTCCTTGAACAAGCAAGAGCTGGAAACCAGACTTGATTCAACCCAAGCATCACTTGTTCATCCATTTCTTGATCAAGCAAAAAGGGTAAGCTGATAGCTTCTTGTAAAGTTTCTTTCACAGCCTAGCATTTCCATCCTTAGCTTGCTTCTTTTCTTGTAGCTGGAAACCGGACTTGACTAGCTCAACCACCACTTGTTCATCTGTTTTAAAACTGGTTGGAGGTAAGGGTTATTCTTTTCATCCTTTTTAGCTTAGAAGAAATGGTTCTCTTCTCAAATATATCATCTTGAGTCATGAAACTGCCATGCATGTACCGGTCGACTTGAAAGCTTGCCATGGCAATTTTTGTATCCTTTTTGTATTGCTAGAAATCTGGTTAACCGAGAGAAAAGCCATTGTTCTTGATTTCACTAAGCTTCCCCAAGCCAAATGAAAGTTTAGTTTGTTACTTCATGCATGATAGTTAAATGTAATCGGACTTTTCCTTGTGTTTTGTTATTGTTGGTAACCTTGATTTTTTTTTTTTTGCTGTTTGAACGGTTGTGGGCTGAAGGGCTTTGCCCTATTCCATCCGAAGCTTCTCTTGTTGATAACTTGTTGAAATCAACTCATGCATGTGCTATATTCCACTTGATAGATGAGGCCTTAGTTAAAAGTTTCCATGAGCAAATGTTTTAACTAAACCGAAGCTTGAATCCTTCATTTTCTCCTTTGACAATTGTATATTTATTTTCCTTGCATGAGTCACTCTCGGATGGCTTCAAACTGAATATATGCAATGACTTGAAACTTAGTTTTTGAATGGAAAGATGATTTTACAACAAAAAGAAAGAAAAATAAGAGGAAGAAAACCGGTTCTTAGTGACTTCCTAACTTGAAAATTGTTGGTTGAAACTTTTCTTGTGCTTAGCTGTGGATTAATAGCTTTGATTACTTGCTGTTTGGAATGGTGGTGAGCTGATGGACTTGGCCCTACTTATCCGAAACCCTTTTGGTTATTAATATGCTGAAATCAGCCTTTGCATGTGCCAACTTTCACTTGGTTTATGAAAGTTTAAGTTAAAAGCTTATGCAGTAGATTGTTTAACAAACCGGACTTAAAACGTTCATTTGCTTGTTGAAAGTTAAAATTATTTTTCCTTGCATGAGACCTACTCGGTCCGATTTAAAGGCTGAAAATACAATGACTTGAGAGTTGGGTTTTGAATGAAACGAATTACAACAAAAAGGAAGAATCGGGTTTGATAGTTTTCAGCTTGAAACAAATTTCGTCTAGTTGCACGTATTGTTTCATTTCAACTGTGTGCATGATTTTTGGATTGCTAGATGGATGTGTCACGTGCTAAGAGTCCCGCTTAGCATCCTAGAAATCAAACCGAGCCTTTAACCATGCGGCTACACGGCCGAAATTTCACAAAAGTTACCAAAACCACATTTTTCTAAGAAATCAGTGGGCAAAACCACACTGAAATAAAATGCTCATATCTCGCTGTTTATAACTCCAAATCACGAGCCGTCAGTGGCATCCGAAACTAGACCCAAAGAGCTTCGTTTCAGTGCCTTATACGCCCCTTAACTCATTTTCTACACATCGTGGCGAACCAACAAACATCGCTGAAAATCAAACTTGCAAACCAGTAGTTTCGAAAATGAATGTCCAAATTTGAGTATTTTCCAAATTGACTTGGCCGTTGCTATTTTATGAGGAAATAAACAATTATGAATCTAGTTTTCAACGATTTTGAAATTATACAACTTGCAAGAGAAAAACTTCCGATTCAATTTTGAAAGAAATCATTGGCAAATTGGTTTTCACACAACGTACCTTATGAAACTTCATTTGCTACATTTGGTCATTTGACAAAACCTAATTTTGTCAATTTTCAAAACTCACATTTTGACCAAGACCTATATTCTCGAAATTTGAACCACCTTTTACCACCATATCGACTTATCAGTAAACTTAAATACGTTCTTGCTTTCATAAAAGAAGTTAATTGGTCAAAATTGATTTTAATAATTAATACAATAATTATGTACCTCAGGAACCACGGTAATATAAGCGAGGGCTTTGAGACCGGGACTTGACTCATCTACTCAACCTTGACCATCTAAGGTGAGGGTTCCTATTTGTTGCTACTTGATCCTTGTTGCTAGGTATTACTTGTTATTGTATGACTGGTTTCTAAATGTGATTTATCATTGAATGATTGAAACTAGGGTTTTATGTAAAATGAGTTTTATTGCTTAATTTGACTCAACGTGCTTAGGTGGTTTAGTATGTTTTGTTTTAAAAACAATAAAACTTGTTTTCTTTCGAGGCTTGAGGTGAAGAGGCTGGCCTTCAAGGCCCCCTCGCCCCTAAAGGCTGGTGCACTCTCCTAAGGGGGCTCGAGGTTGAAATTGATTGTCAGTTGTCCCTCGCCTCTAAAGTATTAAACTAAACCACCATACCTGTGCTTGTGCATGTCAACTGTGCATGACCTGTTGGCCGTAGGGATCCCAAACCCCAGAGGCGAGTCGGCCTATTCCGAGCCAGCAGTAGGGCTTGGTCGGTTCGTCGACGGACCACAGGTCTGTTCAAAGGTTACCGAGTGTACACCCCCGCTTGTTTAGTTCGGATCCAGTTGGGTGAAAAGGGATGGAGAAAGAAATAAAATGACCAGAGTTTTGCAGACTCTGTTTTCCTTCCTGAGAATGTTATTGCGAATGTTATTTAATGCTCGTTACTGTTTAAATGGCTCAATGAGCATCTTGATTGTTACAGTTTTACAACCTGTTATGTGAAAAAAAAAAAAATTTATGTACTATCTCCCAACTTTCCTTAAATGGAAGTTACTGTATTTGAAACTAGTCCTGTACGGACCCAAATGTTTACAAAGCTTGTTGTACTTATGTGCTTAATTGCTATGTGTTTTGGGACTCTCACTGGGTTTAGAAACTCACCCCATATATTTCCCATCCCAGGATTTCCAGGTATTGAAGAAAGAAGGAGTACAAGCCGGTTGAATCTTTTGAATGTTGGGTGTATTTGAATCTATTATGATGTCAAAGATATTGTATAAGATTTGTCTTTTGAATTATTGTGGTAAGGTTGAGAGTCAAACTCAAAATGGATGTTGGTTAGTAAGTTATGTCGATCTATTTGAAGAATACATATTGGTTTGAAAAACCCTAGTCGAAGTAATTGCCTGCTTGAGTCCCGGCGAGAGCTGGGCCGGCGGCCGCGGGTCCTATGGTTCGCCTTGGGAAACGTGGGGCCGCCACAATTGGTGGTATCAGAGCCTAGGTTAGAAAATAGGCCTGTGAGGTTATGAGGTCCTGGTTTTGTTAGGTTAGCAACTGATAATTGGAATTACAGGTATATTTGGAACTCACATAAAGTTGATTGTGGTTGTAGGTTATGGCTGGAAATGGAGCTGATGGTAACAATGCCCCACCTAGGATGCCTTTGCCTTTAGTGCGATATCAGCCGATGATTGGAGGCCCTGCACTCCATTGGAGTCCTACTTCCAAGACCAACCCATGTAGCTGTTTGAGAGACTATGCCTACCCTAACCACGTAGTGCTGGCTGTGGATAAGGAAAGGAAGACTTTGGCTCGGAGGGCCAATCTTTGAGATAGAGACATTGAGGACCGAGAACCAGGTTACGTGCTAGAGTCCGAGAACTTGAGGAGATGGCTAATCAGTTCCTCCCTAACACGGTGCGAGATTGCACCGGCATCATGGCCGGTGTGAGGCGATGATTGAGGAGATGTTGGAGATTTATCAGGATCGGGGTGGAAGCGTTCTAGTATTGGAGAGATAGTTCAGGAGATGTTGAGGGAGATGATTCCGAGGAGATGGTGAGGCTTCTCCTACTTACGACCGAGTGACCCCTCGAGGACCCGACTTTCCTATGTCTCCTTGAGTTTGGGTTGAGGCTGAATGCACGTGGAGATTCCCTTTTGTTTCCTACTTGGATGATTGTATGGAATTGATATTATGTTTCTAATTTCCGTGAATGTTATGACTATTGTGTTGTGTTTGTTTAAGAACTTGTTGGATGATGTTTTAAATTAAAATGAGTTGTGTTGGTATATTGATGTTGTTTACAATTATTTTCTTTTCCCTTATCGTGAATAATTCATCTCTATAAATGAAAACCCTTGTACGTGTGTATAAAGGAAATGGAAGGAACAGGAAAAAGGAGAGGAAGGCCTACTAGGCAAACACGAAACCAGGGTGAGGAAGAGGCATCTACCATCTCAGGGAGCATGGGGAGCAACCTAGAGATCAAATAGCTGAGGCCTTGAATCGAATGACAGCCCTTTTAGAACGTGTGACCGATCGACAAAATCAAGGACCGATAATGGACCAAAGGGGACCGGAGTTAGGTGAAGACAGAGCCTTGGAGAGATTTCAAAGGTTCTCTCCTCCCAAGTTCTTGGGAGGACCACGACCAGATTTGAAGCGGTGGCTAGAGAGTATGATTAATATTTTTGGAACTTTAGGTTACACGGAAGTACGGCAGGTGACTTTTGCTGTCTTTCAATTGAAGGTGCCCTGGTGGAATGTTATTAGGGAGAAATGGGCTAGGAACCAGACCACGTGGACTGGGTTAACTTTACTAGGGAGTTTAATGAGAAATACCTGCCTCCCCTAGTCCAAGAAAGACGGGAAGACGAGTTTATAAGGTTGCGCCAAGGAACCCTGAGTGTAGCCGAGTATGAAGCACAATTCACCCGCTTATCTAAGTTTGCCCCGGAATTGATTGCCACCGAACCTCGTAGGGTACGCCGTTTTGTCCAGGGTCTAAACCTAGAAATTCAAGAGGCTTTAGCAACTGCTCAGATGCTCACTTTTACTGATGCCCTAGAAAAGGCTCTAAGAGTAGAGAACACCAAGGCTCAAGTCAAAGCTTTTCAAAATAGAAAAAGGGCAGCCCCGACTGGTAGTAGTTCTGGGAGACCAGGAGGATATCAGCCGCCCCAGAAAATTGGAAAAGGGTCTGGAGGAGGGCGAGCTGGACCTGGACAGGGAAAGGGCCAAAAGGGTGGTCCATCTCAACCAAGACAAAACCTACCAAACCGTACACCTTGTGGATATTGTGGTAAGACAGGCCATCATGAGAACGATTGTTGGAAAAAGGCCGGGAAATGTCTAGCCTGTGGAAGTACAGAGCATGTGATTAGCAATTGCCCTGCTCGTCGACCCCAGGAAGCTGGAACACAACATTCAAGAGGTCCAAATCCTAAACCGCCAACAGAAAAAGGAAATCGACCTAGGGTACCCGGCAGAATTTACTCCCTTGATCAGCAGAATGTACCTGACCCAGCTGGAGTGGTGGAAGGTACCATTTCTCTTTTTCATAGACTAGCTAAGATTTTGATTGATCCTGGTGCTAGTCATTCGTTCGTAAATCCCGACTTTATGTGTGCTATTGATGTTAAGTCTGATCTTTTACCCTTTGATCTGATAATACAAACTCCTACGAAGGATCCATGCTTAGTAACGAATGAGGTCTATAGGAACTGTGAGCTGTGGGTAGGAGAAAGGAAAATTTTGGCATACCTAATTTCTCTGCCTATTAAAGGTTATGATGTCATACTCGGGACGGATAGTCTGGCCCGACTTCATGCACAGCTGGATTGTAGAATGAAAGTAGTTGAATTTCACATTCCAGGGGAACCTATCCTAAGATTTAATGCGAGACAAGGTTTAGCTTCTGCCGCTCTTATTTCAGGGATTCGAGCTAGAAAATTGTTAAGTAAAGGAGCTCAAGGATACTTGGCACTTTTGATAAACCCTCAAGAAGATAAGTCAAGATTAGAAGATGTGCCTATAGTAAACGAGTATCCAGAAGTATTCCCAGAGGAGTTAATATCCTTACCCCCTGATAGAGACATTGAATTTAAGATTGAACTCACCCCTGGGGCAGCACCTATCTCTAAGACTCCCTACAGAATGGCGCCAGCTGAGCTCAAGGAATTAAAATTGCAATTACAAGATTTGTTAGAAAAAGGATTCATCAGATTGAGTGAGCCTCCGTGGGGAGCCCCAGTACTGTTTGTGAAAAAAAAGATGGAGGTTTACGGCTTTGCATAGACTATCGAGGATTGAATGAGGTTACTATTAAGAATAAGTATCCCTTACCTCATATTGATGAATTGTTTGATCAACTGCAAGGTGCTGTAGTATTTTCTAAGATTGATCTCAAACAAGGCTATTACCAGTTAAGGATCAGGGAGGAAGATGTTCCAAAAACAGCCTTCAATTCCAGATATGGGCATTATGAGTTTTTGGTTATGCCATTTGGACTAACTAATGCCCCGGCAGCATTTATGGATTTAATGCATCGTGTTTTCAAGTCTTATTTAGATCAATTCGTGGTGATCTTCATAGATGATATTTTGATCTATTCAAAGTCCAAAGAAGAACATGATCAACATTTGAGGTTAGTTTTGCAAACCCTGAAGGAGCATCAATTGTACGCTAAGTTTAGTAAGTGCAAGTTTTGGCTAGAGGAAGTATCATTTCTAGGTCATGTAATCTCCGAGAAAGGCATTACGGTAGATCCAACTAAAGTAAAAGTCGTGCTAGAATGGAAACAATCAAGGAACCCGGAAGTTGGTAGTTTCCTAGGATTGGCTGGATACTACCGAAGGTTCATTCAGGACTTCTCTAAACTTGCGAGTCCTTTAACCAACCTGACTCGAAAAAATAGCCGTTTTGGGTGGGATGTTAAATGTGAGAATAGCTTCCAAGAGCTCAAGAGTCGCCTGACCAAAGCCCCTGTGTTGGTCTTACCAAATGGCGAGGATAGCTTTACCGTGTACACTGATGCATCCAAAGAAGGTTTGGGATGTGTTTTAATGCAGGCTGGAAAAGTAGTGGCTTATGCCTCGAGAAAGTTAAAGCCTCATGAGCAAAATTATCCAACTCATGATCTAGAACTGGCAGCAATAGTGTTTGCTCTGAAGAAATGGAGGCACTATCTATATGGTGTGGTTTTTGAGGTTTATACCGATCACCAGAGTCTTAAGTACTTATTTTCCCAAAAGGAACTGAACTTGAGACAACGGCGATGGATGGAATTCTTGGAAGATTATGAATGCACTATTAAGTACCACCCAGGAAAAGCTAATAAGGTAGCGGATGCTCTGAGTAGGAAAGTCCAAATTTCTGGACTAATGGTTAAAGAATGGAAGATGTTAGAAGAAATCAGTACTTGGAGCCCACAATTGGCACCGCAGAAAGTGATTTTGGGTAGTATTACTTTAAATTCTCCTATAACTGAGCGCATCAAGGAGTCTCAAGCCAAAAACCCACTGGTGCAAAAATGGATAGATAAGGTCAAGGAAGGAAGATTACCCAATTTTAAATTGGGAGAAGATGGAATTTTAAGATACCAAAACCGTCTGATAGTACCTGACCAAGATGATTTGAAAAGGGAAATTATGACAGAAGCACACAGGTCTAAGTATACCATTCATCCTGGAAGAAACAAGATGTATCAGGAGATAACATGAAAAGGGACATAGCTCAGTTTGTACAGTCATGTCTTACGTGCCAGCAAGTCAAAACTGAACACCAGAGACCCTCAGGATTGCTGCAACCATTAGAAGTACCTAAATGGAAATGGGATCAAATCACAATGGATTTTTGGTTACCCCTTTCTCGTCGAGGTCATGATGCAATTTGGGTCATAGTAGATCGGTTAACTAAGTCAGCCCATTTTCTACCAGTGAACATGAAATACAAGATGGAAAAGCGGCTCAAATCTATTTGGATGAGATTGTTAGATTACACGGGGTGCCAGTAAGCATTGTATCGGATAGAGACCCACGTTTCACTTCTAGATTTTGGCAGCAGATACAAAGTGCCTTAGGAACTAAGCTAAATCGAGTCACGCCTATCACCCTCAAACCGACGGACAATCTGAATGGACCATACAAACCTTGGAAGATATGTTGAGGGCATGTATCATGGATTTTGGAGGCGTTGGGACCAGATCTAACTTTGGTCGAATTTGCTTACAACAATAGTTACCATTCCTCAATTCAAATGGCTCCGTATGAGGCATTATATGGAAGGAAGTGTAGATCTCAATATCTTTGGGGACGAAATAGGTGAGAGGAAAATTTTGGGTGCCAAAGAATACCATGGGTTGAAGCGGCATATGAGAAAGTTAGGTTAATTTGTCAAAGGGTTCAAGTGGCCCAAAGTCGGAAAAGTTACAAACAACCGAAGGAAGGACTTGGAATTTCAAGTTGGAGATGAAGTTTTCCTAAGAGTTACACCATTAAGGGGGATTCTCAAATCAGGAAAAGGAAAGAAGCTGAAACCCAGGTTTATAGGACCCTTTAAAATTTCAAAAAGGGTTGGAAAGGTGGCGATCAGCTGGACTTACCACAAGCTTAGCAGAATCCATAATGTTTTCCACGTGTCTTGGTTAAGAAAGTATCACAAGGATCCATCTCACGTCCTACCAACCCTAGAGGTCGACTTAGATGAATCGTTGACTTACCAAGAGAGACCCTTGAAAATTCTGGACAGAAAGGTTAAAGTCTTAAGAAAGAGACAAATTCCCCTGGTGAAAGTCCTTTGGCGACATCATGGATTGGAAGAAGCCACATGGGAGCTGGAGGAAGAGATGAACCAAAAATACCCAGAGCTGCAAATGACAAGAGGTAATAATTTCGAGGACGAAATTTCTTAAGTGGGGGAGGTTGTGAGGGCCGTGAACTAAACCCAAAATCTTGTTTAAAATTTTCATGAACGGTTCACATAATTTTGCTAGGACATGTGCATGATCACAGAATTTTGAAAACCAACAAAAACGTTACCAAATGATAGTTCGGGAAGCTTAAGTAAGCCTTTGACATTGTTTCACTACAATTAGATTACAAATGTACCAAAACTAATCCGATGAAACCCTACACTCATGTATACAAGCCTAAGCACTTCTTTCTTTCTTCCTTTCCCAACCTGCTTCACTTCCAAATTTCTTGAAGCGAAATGATAGCAATTGGAGCCCATTTTGTTTCACCAAATCCGAATTAATCTTCAGCAAAATTGAATCCACCATTCCCTCCAAGCAAATTTGAATTTCTTTCACCATATCAGCAAGAAAACCAGCCGCCCACTTCCACCTCTTCATGGTAGCCACTTGTCGATTTCTTGCTGAAAAATTGGGCACTTAAACCAGCCATTGAGCCCTTATTCCCAATCGGCAGCTCCTTAGATTGAGCAAGAAGATTTCAGATCACATTAGCCAAGGCCAATGATGATCACCACCCTCATGCTCAATGGAAGAACAACCGGTTGCCATTTGGCATTCATCTCAGCAAAATTTTGTTCACTTTAGCAAGGCAAATTCAGACCCCTTTTCTCTCCCCTCAAGGCTGTCCGAAATCCTCATCAGATTTTACCTTCCATCCCTTTCCCATTTTCTCCAATTCACTCTCACACTTCACTTCAGCAATCCTCTCTCCAAGCTCTCAACCGAGAGCTCTTCTCCTTATTCACACACTCCACTTCAGAAAATTTCTCTCAAGCTCTCAACCGAGAGCTTTCCCTCTCTCCCTCCATTTCTTGTCTTTTCTTGACCAAATCCAGCCTTGCACCAAGAGTTAACCTTGGCTGCAAGCTGCTAGAATCAAACTTGAAATCTGGAAGAGCAAGGCTGGTCTTCTTCCGTCTATTCCTTGAACAAGCAAGAGCTGGAAACCAGACTTGATTCAACCCAAGCATCACTTGTTCATCCATTTCTTGATCAAGCAAAAAGGGTAAGCTGATAGCTTCTTGTAAAGTTTCTTTCACAGCCTAGCATTTCCATCCTTAGCTTGCTTCTTTTCTTGTAGCTGGAAACCGGACTTGACTAGCTCAACCACCACTTGTTCATCTGTTTTAAAACTGGTTGGAGGTAAGGGTTATTCTTTTCATCCTTTTTAGCTTAGAAGAAATGGTTCTCTTCTCAAATATATCATCTTGAGTCATGAAACTGCCATGCATGTACCGGTCGACTTGAAAGCTTGCCATGGCAATTTTTGTATCCTTTTTGTATTGCTAGAAATCTGGTTAACCGAGAGAAAAGCCATTGTTCTTGATTTCACTAAGCTTCCCAACCAAATGAAAGTTTAGTTTGTTACTTCATGCATGATAGTTAAATGTAATCGGACTTTTCCTTGTGTTTTGTTATTGTTGGTAACCTTGATTTTTTTTTTTTTGTTTGACGGTTGTGGGCTGAAGGGCTTTGCCCTATTCCATCGAAGCTTCTCTTGTTGATAACTTGTTGAAATCAACTCATGCATGTGCTATATTCCACTTGATAGATGAGGCCTTAGTTAAAAGTTTCCATGAGCAAATGTTTTAACTAAACCGAGCTTGAATCCTTCATTTTCTCCTTTGACAATTGTATATTTATTTTCCTTGCATGAGTCACTCTCGGATGGCTTCAAACTGAATATATGCAATGACTTGAAACTTAGTTTTTGAATGGAAAGATGATTTTACAACAAAAAGAAAGAAAAATAAGAGGAAGAAAACCGGTTCTTAGTGACTTCCTAACTTGAAAATTGTTGGTTGAAACTTTTCTTGTGCTTAGCTGTGGATTAATAGCTTTGATTACTTGCTGTTTGGAATGGTGGTGAGCTGATGGACTTGGCCCTACTTATCCGAAACCCTTTTGGTTATTAATATGCTGAAATCAGCCTTTGCATGTGCCAACTTTCACTTGGTTTATGAAAGTTTAAGTTAAAAGCTTGTACGAGTAGATTGTTTAACAAACCGGACTTAAAACGTTCATTTGCTTGTTGAAAGTTAAAATTATTTTTCCTTGCATGAGACCTACTCGGTCCGATTTAAAGGCTGAAAATACAATGACTTGAGAGTTGGGTTTTGAATGAAACGAATTACAACAAAAAGGAAGAATCGGGTTTGATAGTTTTCAGCTTGAAACAAATTTCGTCTAGTTGCACGTATTGTTTCATTTCAACTGTGTGCATGATTTTTGGATTGCTAGATGGATGTGTCACGTGCTAAGAGTCCCGCTTAGCATCCTAGAAATCAAACCGAGCCTTTAACCATGCGGCTACACGGCCGAAATTTCACAAAAGTTACCAAAATCACATTTTTCTAAGAAATCAGTGGGCAAAACCACACTGAAATAAAATGCTCATATCTCGCTGTTTATAACTCCAAATCACGAGCCGTCAGTGGCATCCGAAACTAGACCCAAAGAGCTTCGTTTCAGTGCCTTATACGCCCCTTAACTCATTTTCTACACATCGTGGCGAACCAACAAACATCGCTGAAAATCAAACTTGCAAACCAGTAGTTTTGAAAATGAATGTCCAAATTTGAGTATTTTCCAAATTGACTTGGCCGTTGCTATTTTATGAGGAAATAAACAATTATGAATCTAGTTTTCAACGATTTTGAAATTATACAACTTGCAAGAGAAAAACTTCCGATTCAATTTTGAAAGAAATGGTAAATTGGTTTTCACACAACGTACCTTATGAAACTTCATTTGCTACATTTGGTCATTTGACAAAACCCTAATTTTGTCAATTTTCAAAACTCACGCATTTTGACCAAGACCTATATTCTCGAAATTTGAACCACCTTTTACCACCATATCGACTTATCAGTAAACTTAAATACGTTCTTGCTTTCATAAAAGAAGTGAATTGGTCAAAATTGATTTTAATAATTAATACAATAATTATGTACCTCAGGAACCGACGGTAATATAAACGAGGGCTTTGAGACCGAGGACTTCGACTCATCTACTCAACCTTGACCATCTAAGGTGAGGGTTCCTATTTGTTGCTACTTGATCCTTGTTGCTAGGTATTACTTGTTATTGTATGACTGGTTTCTAAATGTGATTTATCATTGAATGATTGAAACTAGGGTTTTATGTAAAATGAGTTTTATTGCTTAATTTGACTCAACGTGCTTAGGTGGTTTAGTATGTTTTGTTTTAAAAACAATAAAACTTGTTTTCTTTCGAGGCTTGAGGTGAAGAGGCTGGCCTTCAAGGCCCCCTCGCCCCTAAAGGCTGGTGCACTCTCCTAAGGGGGCTCGAGGTTGAAATTGATTGTCAGTTGTCCCTCGCCTCTAAAGTATTAAACTAAACCACCATACCTGTGCTTGTGCATGTCAACTGTGCATGACCTGTTGGCGTGGGGATCCCAAACCCCAGTGGTCGGCCTATTCCGAGCCAGCAGTGGGGCTTGGTCGATCGCCGACGGACCACGGGTCCTGTTCAAAGGTTACCTCGAGTGTACACCGCCCCCTGCTTGTTTAGTTCGGATCCGAAGTTGGGTGAAAAGGGATGGAGAAAGAAATAAAATGACCAGAGTTTTGCGACTCATTTTCCTTCGAGAATGTTATGCGAATGTTATTTAATGCTCGCTTGTTTAAATGGCTCAATGAGCATCTTGATTGTTACAGTTTTACAACCTGTTATGTGAAAAAAAAAAAATTTATGTACTATCTCCCAACTTTCCTTAAATGGAAGTTACTGTATTTGAAACTAGTCCGGTACGGACCCAAATGTTTACAAAGCTTGTTGTACTTATGTGCTTAATTGCTATGTGTTTTGGGACTCTCACTGGGTTTAGAAACTCACCCCATATATTTCCCATCCCGTGATTTCCGGTATTGAAGAAAAGAAGGAGTACAAGCGGTTGAATCTTTTGAATGTTGGGTGTATTTGAATCTATTATGATGTCAAAGATATTGTATAAGATTTGTCTTTTGAATTATTGTGGTAAGGTTGAGAGTCAAACTCAAAATGGATGTTGGTTAGTAAGTTATGTCGATCTATTTGAAGAATACATATTGGTTTGAAAACCCTAGTCAAGTAATTGCACTTGAGTCCCTGAGAGTCGGTCGGCGACATGGTCCTATGGTTCGCCTTGGAAACGTGGGCCGCCACAATTGGTGGTATCGAGCCTAGGTTAGAAAATAGGCTTGTGAGGTTATGAGGTCCCTGGTTTTGTTAGGTTAGAACCGATAATTGGAATTACTGTGTATATTTGGAACTCACATAAAGTTGATTGTGGTTGTAGGTTATGGCTGGAAATGGAGCTGATGGTAACAATGCCCCACCTAGGATGCCTTTGCCTTTAGTGCGATATCAGCCGATGATTGGAGGCCCTGCACTCCATTGGAGTCCTACTTCCAAGACCAACCCATGTAGCTGTTTGAGAGACTATGCCTACCCTAACCACGTAGTGCTGGCTGTGGATAAGGAAAGGAAGACTTTGGCTCGTACTGTTCAGAGGGCCAATGCTGAGATAGAGACATTGAGGACCGAGAACCAGCTGTTACGTGCTAGAGTCCGAGAACTTGAGGAGATGGCTAATCAGTTCCTCCGACTGTCTAACACGGTGCGAGATTGCACCGCTGGCATCATGACTGATTGTGAGACGATGATTGAGGAGATGTTGGAGATTTATGCAGAGGATCAGGGTGGAGAGCGTTCTAGTATTGGAGAGATAGTTCCAGGAGATGTTGAGGGAGATGATTCCCGAGGAGATCGTGAGGCTTCTCCTACTTACAGCCCTGAGAGTGACCCCTCAGAGGACCCTGACTTTCCTATGTCTCCTTGAGTTTGGGTTGAGGCTGAATGCCTGGTGGAGATTCCCTTTTGTTTCCTACTTGGATGATTGTATGGAATTGATATTATGTTTCTAATTTCCGTGAATGTTATGACTATTGTGTTGTGTTTGTTTAAGAACTTGTTGGATGATGTTTTAAATTAAAATGAGTTGTGTTGGTATATTGATGTTGTTTACAATTATTTTCTTTTCCCTTATCGTGAATAATTCATCTCTATAAATGAAAACCCTTGTACGTGTGTATAAAGGAAATGGAAGGAACAGGAAAAAGGAGAGGAAGGCCTACTAGGCAAACACGAAACCAGGGTGAGGAAGAGGCATCTACCGCCCATCTCAGCCGGGAGCATGGGGAGCAACCTAGAGATCAAATAGCTGAGGCCTTGAATCGAATGACAGCCCTTTTAGAACGTGTGACCGATCGACAAAATCAAGGACCGATAATGGACCAAAGGGGACCGGAGTTAGGTGAAGACAGAGCCTTGGAGAGATTTCAAAGGTTCTCTCCTCCCAAGTTTGCGGGAGGACACGACCCAGATTTAGCCGAACGGTGGCTAGAGAGTATGATTAATATTTTTGGAACTTTAGGTTACACGGAAGTACGGCAGGTGACTTTTGCTGTCTTTCAATTCGAAGGTGCCGCAAGGGCCTGGTGGAATATTATTAGGGAGAAATGGGCTAGGAACCAGACCCCGTGGACCTGGGTTAACTTTACTAGGGAGTTTAATGAGAAATACCTGCCTCCCCTAGTCCAAGAAAGACGGGAAGACGAGTTTATAAGGTTGCGCCAAGGAACCCCGAGTGTAGCCAAGTATGAAGCACACCACCCGCTTATCTAAGTTTGCCCCGGAATTGATTGCCACCGAACCTCGTAGGGTACGCCGTTTTGTCCAGGGTCTAAACCTAGAAATTCAAGAGGCTTTAGCAACTGCTCAGATGCTCACTTTTACTGATGCCCTAGAAAAGGCTCTAAGAGTAGAGAACACCAAGGCTCAAGTCAAAGCTTTTCAAAATAGAAAAAGGGCAGCCTCGACCGGTAGTAGTTAAGGAGACCGTGAGGATATCACCCCTGAAAATTGGAAAAGGGTCCTGAGGAAGGCGAGACCTGGACAGGGAAAGGGGCCAAAAGGGTGGTCCATCTCAACCAAGACAAAACCTACCAAACCGTACACCTTGTGGATATTGTGGTAAGACAGGCCATCATGAGAACGATTGTTGGAAAAAGGCCGGGAAATGTCTAGCCTGTGGAAGTACAGAGCATGTGATTAGCAATTGCCCTGCTCGTCGACCCCAGGAAGCTGGAACACAACATTCAAGAGGTCCAAATCCTAAACCGCCAACAGAAAAAGGAAATCGACCTAGGGTACCCGGCAGAATTTACTCCCTTCATCAGCAGAATGTACCTGACCCAGCTGGAGTGGTGGAAGGTACCATTTCTCTTTTTCATAGACTAGCTAAGATTTTGATTGATCCTGGTGCTAGTCATTCGTTCGTAAATCCCGACTTTATGTGTGCTATTAATGTTAAGTCTGATCTCTTACCCTTTGATCTGATAATACAAACTCCTACGAAGGATCCATGCTTAGTAACGAATGAGGTCTATAGGAACTGTGAGCTGTGGGTAGGAGAAAGGAAAATTTTGGCATACCTAATTTCTCTGCCTATTAAAGGTTATGATGTCATACTCGGGACGGATAGTCCGCCCACTTCATGCACTGGATTGTAGAATGAAAGTAGTTGAATTTCACATTGGGAACCTATCCTAAGATTTAATGCGAGACAAGGTTTTTCACGCTCTTATTTCAGGGATTCGAGCTAGAAAATTGTTAAGTAAAGGAGCTCAAGGATACTTGGCACTTTTGATAAACCCTCAAGAAGATAAGTCAAGATTAGAAGATGTGCCTATAGTAAACCAGTATCCGAGTATTCCGGAGGAGTTAATATCCTTACCCCGATAGAGACATTGAATTTAAGATTGAACTCACCCAGGGCAGACCTATCTCTAAGACTCCCTACAGAATGGCGCCAGCTGAGCTCAAGGAATTAAAATTGCAATTACAAGATTTGTTAGAAAAAGGATTCATCAGATTGAGTGAGCCTCCTGGGAGCCCCATCTTCGTTTGTGAAAAGAAAGATGGAGGTTTACGGCTTTGCATAGACTATCGAGGATTGAACGAGGTTACTATTAAGAATAAGTATCCCTTACCTCATATTGATGAATTGTTCGATCAACTGCAAGGTGCTGTAGTATTTTCTAAGATTGATCTCAAACAAGGCTATTACCAGTTAAGGATCAGGGAGGAAGATGTTCCAAAAACAGCCTTCAATTCCAGATATGGGCATTATGAGTTTTTGGTTATGCCATTTGGACTAACTAATGCCCCGGCAGCATTTATGGATTTAATGCATCGTGTTTTCAAGTCTTATTTAGATCAATTCGTGGTGATCTTCATAGATGATATTTTGATCTATTCAAAGTCCAAAGAAGAACATGATCAACATTTGAGGTTAGTTTTGCAAACCCACGAAGGAGCATCAATTGTACTAAGTTTAGTAAGTGCAAGTTTTGCTAGAGGAAGTATCATTTCTAGGTCATGTAATCTCCGAAAGGCATTACGGTAGATCCAACTAAAGTAAAAGTGCTAGAATGGAAACAATCAAGGAACCAACGAAGTTGGTAGTTTCCTAGGATTACTGGATACTACCGGTTCATTCAGACTTCTCTAAACTTGAGTCCTTAACCAACCTTCGAAAAAATAGCCGCTTGGGTGGGATGTTAAATGTGAGAATAGCTTCCAAGAGCTCAAGAGTCGCTGACCAAAGCCCCGTGTTGGTCTTACCAAATGGCGAGGATAGCTTTACCGTATACACTGATGCATCCAAAGAAGGTTTGGGATGTGTTTTAATGCAGGCTGGAAAAGTAGTGGCTTATGCCTCGAGAAAGTTAAAGCCTCATGAGCAAAATTATCCAACTCATGATCTAGAACGGCAATAGTGTTTGCTCAAGAAATGGAGGCACTATCTATATGGTGTGGTTTTTGAGGTTTATACCGATCACCAGAGTCTTAAGTACTTATTTTCCCAAAAGGAACTGAACTTGAGACAACGGCGATGGATGGAATTCTTGGAAGATTATGAATGCACTATTAAGTACCACCCAGGAAAAGCTAATAAGGTAGCGGATGCTCTGAGTAGGAAAGTCCAAATTTCTGGACTAATGGTTAAAGAATGGAAGATGTTAGAAGAAATTAGTACGAGTACTTGGAGCCCACAATTGGCACCGCAGAAAGTGATTTTGGGTAGTATTACTTTAAATTCTCCTATAACTGAGCGCATCAAGGAGTCTCAAGCCAAAAACCCACTGGTGCAAAAATGGATAGATAAGGTCAAGGAAGGAAGATTACCCAATTTTAAATTGGGAGAAGATGGAATTTTAAGATACCAAAACCGTCTGATAGTACCTGACCAAGATGATTTGAAAAGGGAAATTATGACAGAAGCACACAGGTCTAAGTATACCATTCATCCTGGAAGAAACAAGATGTATCAGGAGATAACATGAAAAGGGACATAGCTCAGTTTGTACAGTCATGTCTTACGTGCCAGCAAGTCAAAACTGAACACCAGAGACCCTCAGGATTGCTGCAACCATTAGAAGTACCTGAATGGAAATGGGATCAAATCACAATGGATTTCGTTACAGGGTTACCCCTTTCTCGTCGAGGTCATGATGCAATTTGGGTCATAGTAGATCGGTTAACTAAGTCAGCCCATTTTCTACCAGTGAACATGAAATACAAGATGGAAAAACTGGCTCAAATCTATTTGGATGAGATTGTTAGATTACACGGGGTGCCAGTAAGCATTGTATCGGATAGAGACCCACGTTTCACTTCTAGATTTTGGCAGCAGATACAAAGTGCCTTAGGAACTAAGCTAAATCTGAGTACTGCCTATCACCCTCAAACCGACGGACAATCTGAACGGACCATACAAACCTTGGAAGATATGTTGAGGGCATGTATCATGGATTTTGGAGGCAGTTGGGACCAGCATCTAACTTTGGTCGAATTTGCTTACAACAATAGTTACCATTCCTCAATTCAAATGGCTCCGTATGAGGCATTATATGGAAGGAAGTGTAGATCTCCAATATACTGGGACGAAATAGGTGAAAGGAAAATTTTGGGTGCCGAAAGAATACCATGGGTTGAAGCGGCATATGAGAAAGTTAGGTTAATTTGTCAAAGGGTTCAAGTGGCCCAAAGTCGTCAGAAAAGTTACACCGACAACCGAAGGAAGGACTTGGAATTTCAAGTTGGAGATGAAGTTTTCCTAAGAGTTACACCATTAAGGGGGATTCTCAAATCAGGAAAAGGAAAGAAGCTGAAACCCAGGTTTATAGGACCCTTTAAAATTTCAAAAAGGGTTGGAAAGGTGGCGTATCAGCTGGACTTGCCGGCAAGCTTAGCCAGAATCCATAATGTTTTCCACGTGTCTTGGTTAAGAAAGTATCACAAGGATCCATCTCACGTCCTACCAACCCTAGAGGTCGACTTAGATGAATCGTTGACTTACCAAGAGAGACCCTTGAAAATTCTGGAGAAGGTTAAAGTCTTAAGAAAGAGACAAATTCCCCAGTGAAAGTCCTTTGGCACATCATGGATTGGAAGAAGCCACATGGGAGCTGGAGGAAGAGATGAACCAAAAATACCCAGAGCTGCAAATGACAAGAGGTAATAATTTCGAGGACTAAATTTCTTAAGTGGGGAGGTTGTGAGGGCCGTGAACTAAACCCAAAATCTTGTTTAAAATTTTCATGAACGGTTCACATAATTTTGCTAGGACATGTGCATGATCACAGAATTTTGAAAACCAACAAAAACGTTACCAAATGATAGTCTGGAAGCTTAAGTAAGCCTTTGACATTGTTTCACTACAATTAGATTACAAATGTACCAAAACTAATGATGAAACCCTACACTCATGTATACAACCCTAAGCACTTCTTTTCTTTCTTCCTTTCCCAACTGGCTTCACTTCCAAATTTCTTGAACGAAATGATAGCAATTGGAGCCCATTTTGTTTCACCAAATCCGAATTAATCTTCAGCAAAATTGAATCCACCATTCCCTCCAAGCAAATTTGAATTTCTTTCACCATATCAGCAAGAAAACCAGCCGCCCACTTCCACCTCTTCATGGTAGCCACTTGTCGATTTCTTGCTGAAAAATTGGGCACTTAAACCAGCCATTGAGCCCTTATTCCCAATCGGCAGCTCCTTAGATTGGAGCAAGAAGATTTCAGATCACATTAGCCAAGGCCAATGATGATCACCACCCCTCATGCTCAATGGAAGAACAACCGGTTGCCATTTGGCATTCATCTCAGCAAAATTTTGTTCACTTTAGCAAGGAAATTCAGACCCTCTCCCTCAAGGCTGTCCAAATCCTCATCAGATTTTACCTTCCATCCCTTTCCCATTTTCTCCAACCCACTCTCACACTTCACTTCAGCAATCCTCTCTCCAAGCTCTCAACCAGAGCTCTTCTCCTATTCACACCACTTCAGAAAATTTCTCTCAAGCTCTCAACTCCAGAGCTTTCCCTCTCTCCCTCCATTTCTTGTCTTTTCTTGACCAAATCCAGCCTTGCACCAAGAGTTAACCTTGGCTGCAAGCTGCTGGAATCAAACTTGAAATCTGGAAGAGCAAGGCTGGTCTTCTTCCGTCTATTCCTTGAACAAGCAAGAGCTGGAAACCAGACTTGATTCAACCCAAGCATCACTTGTTCATCCATTTCTTGATCAAGCAAAAGGGTAAGCTGATAGCTTCTTGTAAAGTTTCTTTCACAGCCTAGCATTTCCATCCTTAGCTTGCTTCTTTTCTTGTAGCTGGAAACCGGACTTGACTAGCTCAACCACCACTTGTTCATCTGTTTTAAAACTGGTTGGAGGTAAGGGTTATTCTTTTCATCCTTTTTAGCTTAGAAGAAATGGTTCTCTTCTCAAATATATCATCTTGAGTCATGAAACTGCCATGCATGTACCGGTCGACTTGAAAGCTTGCCATGGCAATTTTTGTATCCTTTTTGTATTGCTAGAAATCTGGTTAACCGAGAGAAAAGCCATTGTTCTTGATTTCACTAAGCTTCCCCAAGCCAAATGAAAGTTTAGTTTATTACTTCATGCATGATAGTTAAATGTAATCGGACTTTTCCTTGTGTTTTGTTATTGTTGGTAACCTTGATTTTTTTTTTTTTTTTGCTGTTTGAACGGTTGTGGGCTGAAGGGCTTTGCCCTATTCCATCCGAAGCTTCTCTTGTTGATAACTTGTTGAAATCAACTCATGCATGTGCTATATTCCACTTGATAGATGAGGCCTTAGTTAAAAGTTTCCATGAGCAAATGTTTTAACTAAACCGAGCTTGAATCCTTCATTTTCTCCTTTGACAATTGTATATTTATTTTCCTTGCATGAGTCACTCTCGGATGGCTTCAAACTGAATATATGCAATGACTTGAAACTTAGTTTTTGAATGGAAAGATGATTTTACAACAAAAAGAAAGAAAAATAAGAGGAAGAAAACCGGTTCTTAGTGACTTCCTAACTTGAAAATTGTTGGTTGAAACTTTTCTTGTGCTTAGCTGTGGATTAATAGCTTTGATTACTTGCTGTTTGGAATGGTGGTGAGCTGATGGACTTGGCCCTACTTATCCGAAACCCTTTTGGTTATTAATATGCTGAAATCAGCCTTTGCATGTGCCAACTTTCACTTGGTTTATGAAAGTTTAAGTTAAAAGCTTGTACGAGTAGATTGTTTAACAAACCGGACTTAAAACGTTCATTTGCTTGTTGAAAGTTAAAATTATTTTTCCTTGCATGAGACCTACTCGGTCCGATTTAAAGGCTGAAAATACAATGACTTGAGAGTTGGGTTTTGAATGAAGCGAATTACAACAAAAAGGAAGAATCGGGTTTGATAGTTTTCAGCTTGAAACAAATTTCGTCTAGTTGCACGTATTGTTTCATTTCAACTGTGTGCATGATTTTTGGATTGCTAGATGGATGTGTCCGTGCTAAGAGTCCCTTAGCATCCTAGAAATCAAACCGAGCCTTTAACCATGCGGCTACACAGCCGAAATTTCACAAAAGTTACCAAAACCACATTTTTCTAAGAAATCAGTGGGCAAAACCACACTGAAATAAAATGCTCATATCTCGCTGTTTATAACTCCAAATCACGAGCCGTCAGTGGCATCCGAAACTAGACCCAAAGAGCTTCGTTTTAGTGCCTTATATGCCCCTTAACTCATTTTCTACACATCGTGGCGAACCAACAAACATCGCTGAAAATCAAACTTGCAAACCAGTAGTTTCGAAAATGAATGTCCAAATTTGAGTATTTTCCAAATTGACTTGGCCGTTGCTATTTTATGAGGAAATAAACAATTATGAATCTAGTTTTCAACGATTTTGAAATTATACAACTTGCAAGAGAAAAACTTCCGATTCAATTTTGAAAGAAATCGTGGCAAATTGGTTTTTCACACAACGTACCTTATGAAACTTCATTTGCTACATTTGGTCATTTGACAAAACCCTAATTTTGTCAATTTTCAAAACTCACGCATTTTGACCAAGACCTATATTCTCGAAATTTGAACCACCTTTTACCACCATATCGACTTATCAGTAAACTTAAATACGTTCTTGCTTTCATAAAAGAAGTGAATTGGTCAAAATTGATTTTAATAATTAATACAATAATTATGTACCTCAGGAACCGACGGTAATATAAACGAGGGCTTTGAGACCGAGGACTTCGACTCATCTACTCAACCTTGACCATCTAAGGTGAGGGTTCCTATTTGTTGCTACTTGATCCTTGTTGCTAGGTATTACTTGTTATTGTATGACTGGTTTCTAAATGTGATTTATCATTGAATGATTGAAACTAGGGTTTTATGTAAAATGAGTTTTATTGCTTAATTTGACTCAACGTGCTTAGGTGGTTTAGTATGTTTTGTTTTAAAAACAATAAAACTTGTTTTCTTTCGAGGCTTGAGGTGAAGAGGCTGGCCTTCAAGGCCCCCTCGCCCCTAAAGGCTGGTGCACTCTCCTTAAGGGGCTCGAGGTTGAAATTGATTGTCAGTTGTCCCTGCCTCTAAAGTATTAAACTAAACCACCATACACGTGCTTGTGCATGTCAAGCTGTGCATGACACATGTTGGCGTGGGATCCCAAACCCCGAGTCGGCCTATTCGAGCCAGCAGATGGGGCTTGGTGAGTTCGTCGGCGGACCACAGGTCTGTTCAAAGGTTACCTGAGTGTACACCCTCTTGTTTAGTTCGGATCCGAAGTTGGGTGAAAAGGGATGGAGAAAGAAATAAAATGACCAGAGTTTTGCAGACTCTGTTTTCCTTCCTGAGAATGTTATTGCGAATGTTATTTAATGCTCGTTACTGTTTAAATGGCTCAATGAGCATCTTGATTGTTACAGTTTTACAACCTGTTATGTGAAAAAAAAAAAATTTATGTACTATCTCCCAACTTTCCTTAAATGGAAGTTACTGTATTTGAAACTAGTCCTGTACGGACCCAAATGTTTACAAAGCTTGTTGTACTTATGTGCTTAATTGCTATGTGTTTTGGGACTCTCACTGGGTTTAGAAACTCACCCCATATATTTCCCATCCCAGGTTTCCGTATTGAAGAAAAAGAATCAAGGAGTACAAGCCGGTTGAATCTTTTGAATGTTGGGTGTATTTGAATCTATTATGATGTCAAAGATATTGTATAAGATTTGTCTTTTGAATTATTGTGGTAAGGTTGAGAGTCAAACTCAAAATGGATGTTGGTTAGTAAGTTATGTCGATCTATTTGAAGAATACATATTGGTTTGAAAAACCCTAGTCGTAATTGCGCTTGAGTCCAGAAATGAGCTGATCAAGTGCTATGGTTCGTCTTGGGAAACGTGGGGCCGCCACATTAATGCTTTAAAACACTAACTCAAACATGTACCTGCACTTTCCTTACCTAATTTTTCTAAAACCTTTGAAATTTAATGTGATGTTTTAGGTGTTGGAATAGGAGCTGTGTTGACCCAAGAAGGACATCCCGTAGCATACTTTAGTGAGAAGTTTGGTGAGGCAACCTTGAACTATTGCACATATGACAAAGAGTTATATGCATTAGTTCAAGCACTTGAGACATGGCAGCATTATCTACGTCCTAAGGAGTTTGTCATGCACAACCGGCCATGAATCTCTCAAGTATTTTAAAGCTGGATATAAGCTGAGCAATTGGTGCAATGGACATCTTTTATAGAGATGTTTCCTTACGTCATTAAATACAAATTTGGTAAGACTAATGTGGTAGCTGATGCATTGTCAAGAAGGTATACGTTGCTTACTTCTCTTGATGCTAAATTTACTTGGTTTTGAGTTAATTAAAGATTTTTATGAAAGTGACAAATATTTCAAGGAAATTTATAGCTTATGCCAATGAGTAGCTCAAGGTAAATTCTATCTTTCTAATGGCTATTTATTCTATCAATATAAGTTGTGTGTGCCGCATGGTTCAATTTGTGAGTTGTTAGTTAGAGAATCACATAATGGAGGTCTTACGGGACACTTTGGTGTAACTAAGACACTTGAAATTTTGCAAGATCACTTTTATTGGCTACACATGAGGAAGGACATGCAACGTGAGGTTTCTAGATGCATTCAATGCTTGCACGCAAATCTAAGGTAAAGCCTTATGGTCTTTATATGCCTTTGCCTATGCCTAGTAAACCTTGGGTAGATTTGTCTATGGTTTTCTTACTTGGTTTGCCTAGGACTTGAAAGGGCCATGATTCTATATTTGTTGTTGTTGATCGATTCTTTAAGATGGTGCACTTCATTGCTTGTCATAAAACTAACAATGCATCTTATGTTGCTGACCTATTGTTTAGAGAAATTGTTCGATTACTTTGCATACCTAGGACATTGTGTCTGATCGTGATGTTAAATTCTTAAGTTACTTTTGAAAAACACTTTGGGTTAAGCTAGGTACTAAGCTATTTTTTTCTACCACTAGTCATCCACAGATTGATGTCCAAACTAAGGTGGTTAATAGGACAGTTTCTATCATGTTACGTGCTTTAATTAGAAAGAACTTGCGTACATAGGAAGATTGTTTACCACATATTGAATTTGCCTATAATCGTTCAATGCATTCCACTACTCAATTTTCTCCTTTTGGGATTGTGTATGGGTTTAATTTGTTAACTCCTTTAGATCTAATGCCTTTGCCTTTGAGTAAGCGTGTTAACCTTGATGGCAAAAAGAAAGCTGAGTTTGTTAGGAATCTCCATGAGAAGGTTCGCCTCAACATTGCTAAGCGTACTGAGCACACCAACAAGGTTTGTCAATGTGTTGTGTTTGAGCCTAATGATTGGGTGTGGTTGTACATATGCAAGGAGAGGTTTCCTGTGCAATGACATAATAAGTTGCTTCTGCATGGTGATGGACCATTTCAAGTCTTGGAATGCATTAACGATAATGCCTACAAGTTAGCCCTTCCATGTGAGTACAATATTAGTGCTACATTCAACGTGTCTGACTTGCATCCTTTTGATGTAGGTGATGACCACAATTTGAGGACAAATCCTTCCAAGAGGAACAGGAATGATGAGGACATGTAAGTTGATCACGTGTCGAGGGATGACGTATTGTATGTTCAAAGTGGTCCCATAACAAGGTCTCGTGCAAGGCAAATGTGGGCTTCACTTCAAGCATTTTACAAGCTATCAAGGAGCGAGGTGGAGAGTGCAAGCCAATTGAAAGGATGGAGCAAAGTGTGAGGATCGTGACCTTGCTTAAGGTTTAGGCTTCGGATGTCATGAGCAAACCAACTAGTTTGTTGCTTGTCTCTTAAAATTTGATTAAAGAATAAGCGGTCAGCCTTGTTAGCTATGATCTGCGTTAGTTAGTTAGTTAGTTACTTACTTATTTAGTTAAGTTCGTGAGTGGAAATCCTAGTACTATTAGGAGAACTAACTTAGCCAGTATTAGCTGTTAAGAAGGCCGCATCCTAGTCTTATTTTATTTTGGAAACGCCTTTGTATTTTGCCTATAAATAGGCTTATAAAATTCTTAATAAAATTAGTTGAATTTTCTAGCAAATTGAGAACATTCTCTTGGCTTCTTGAAGCAACCTTTGAATACCTAGAATTCGTTCGAGTATTCATGTTAGCTTATCAAACAAGAATGACATTTGTTTGTAGCGCTTTTTACTTTCACCGAAAGTTCTAAGTATCGCTTCTTTGTGGGTTAAGAATCATTCTTAGTTCACGAACAAGGGGTTCTTAGGGTTTTAGGTTTCCACAAATCAAGCAAACTTTGATACATTTTCTATATTCGGGCTTGTGGGATATGAGTTCTTTCAAGCATTGGTTGGGTTCGTATATAATGACTTCTGAATAGTTTCACAACTTATAGAGATAGTTAAGAGCCACAAATCTAAAATGTATTCCATATTTAGTCAATCCACCTATGGGTATAAAGCCTACTAGGTGTTAGAGAGTGTTTAAAGTAAAGACTAATATGGAAGGTAAAGTTATTACCTATAAAGCTTGATTGGTAGAGATGTTACCATTAAGGATAAGAAATTATCTTTCAAGAAACCTTCTCACTAATCAATATACTTAAATTCATTTAGATTTACTTGCTTTAGTTAAGAGATATAACAAATAGGTGTTAAAACCATTTTTCTTAAATAGAAACAATAAATAATTGTGTATGTGATACAACTTAAATATTTTTACATCTTGTACGCCAATAAAGCAAACCTCTAAGAGTTGTAACATCCATTTTGATAAGATAATTAAAGAGTTTGATTTTATCAAAAGTATGGATGGACCTTGTACTTATGTATGATTTAGTAAGAGCTATTGTTGTTTTCATGTTTTATATATAGTTGACATATTATACATGAAAAGAGTATACATATGCTCCAAATTTATAGGTATAGATATCCAAAATTTCCTCATAATATTGACGAGCAATCTTATCAATTTGAATAAAGATCTATATTGATAGATCATGATTGTTGGGCCATTCAAAATACATAGATGAGATACTAAAGACGTTTAGCATGGAATGATTTAAGAAGGGATTTTTATCGATATTGCATAAAATAATTCTTTCAATGTACTAGGCTAATTGTCTCCTTTTTGTCCATTAAGAATTAAGATTGGAAATTCGAGAATGCACTTGTAAACAATCTTGCAAAGATAATATGCATGTAATTATGTATTTACTCATAATATTGATGTTGTGTATTGAAAGAGTTTCAAGCAAAACATAACTAAAGTTTCCACAATGAAGCGTTGATAAGTTGCTACTTCAGAAGCGGCAAAGGGAAGCATTTGGATCTATAAATTCATTTCGGAACTTGGATTGGTTTCCTTCATTAGAAGTTCTTTAACTAATATTGTGACTATAATAAAAATTTGCCCTAACAAAGGAATCAAGGTCTTATCATCATACCACAGATTATTAATGTGCTATCACATGATTTGATGAAATCATTGGTGGGGAATAAAAGTAAATATAGAAAAACTACTTGCGGATGACATCATAGTTGATCCATTTACTAAAACTTACCTTACAAGATGCATGATAGTCATGTGAACTCATTTGGTCCTGGACTTATGAGTGATTGGATTTATTGCAAGTGGGAGATTGAAAGTGTGTATACCCTAAAGTCAATTAACTTCTAGGTTTTTATATGCACTTGAACTATTTATGTTATAATAAATGACATCATTATCATATTCATTGTTTATATATTTGTATAAATATGATAATGATCTTGGAGTAAACTTAATCAATGAAATCATAAGTGTTATGATGGTGAGATTCATTCAATTATACATAAGGTTTATTCTCAAATATCTCTAATCAAAGTATTAACAAGATAGGATATTATGTTAATACAATTAGACTACCATATGCTATGCCGCTTCTATATGATAGGTAGTAGATCTCAACTATATAGTATGTGAGACACCTAAATTAATATATGGGTGCTTGATAGGATGATCAAGTTTACTAGCTTGATCTGCATAACGATATCCTTTAAGTGCCGAAGGTTTAATCCTTAAGTGACATTTGTGTAAGTGACCTTTAGACATAAGATTATCATCGTAGCTTGAGTGTTGATAGTTATACTCTATTTGCTATATAATTGCTCCTGTAATAGAGAATGCTCACATCATTATCAAATAGGTATATATTTGAAGTATGGAAAGATGGTGAATAATCTATACCACCTCTTATGGAAGAGGAATTATCTCACATCTAGCCTGATAAGAAATAAATTATGCTATTTTATATGTTTTAAGTTTAATTATTTATGCCCTATATGTTTAATTTGAGTGGAAAATTGCTTAATTTGGTGATTATGTGTTTTATAAGGAAAAATTGAAGATTGAAGGGAATTCGATGGAAATTGCACAACAAATGAAAAGTTTGAGGGTTAAAACGAAACTTTGGAAAAATGAAAGGCAATGATCGGCACCGGACATTCAGCCGGTCATCAGACCAATCATTACCAGAAGTTGATTTTGAAGATTGAACATCAATAATTGGTGCCGATCATTGCACTGGTCGCCATCAGATATTTGTCGCGCGATATCCAAAAGAAATTTAGTCTGATCGGAATTTATTTTCAATTTTTAGAAACTATAAATAGGAAGTCTCTAGGTTGTGTTTAGGGGTTAAAAACATTAATTTTTAGTCTAGATAAACATTCTTCTTTATCTTATTCTTGGGAAATCAAGATTGTGCAAGGACAAATCAAGGAACATATGATGGAGGAATTGGAGAAATTAGTTGAGAAGTTTCCTTACTCCTTTTATTTTCTTTGCATTGACTCTTTGAATTTGTGGCTTTAATTTTTTTTCCAATATGTTGAACTAATTCTCTTTTTAGGGCTAGGGTTTTTAATGAATTTTGGTTAGTTTTTCCAATTAAATTCTTGTCTATTGCTTTGATTTATTTATCTTGATTTCAATTACTAGTTTGTGATTGGCCACTATGAGCATAATCTTTGGGTTTATATTAAATTGAGAAAGGAGATACAATTGTGCACTAGACAAATAAATATATTTAGCCTAATAACAAGAGTAGGTTAGGGTTTGTAGGGCATATTTATATCACTTGAGTCCTTAATGAGTTTAATTGAACTCTTGTTATCTTGAGAGTGACGTACAATTTAATTAGACATACTTTAGATGTATCGAGAGGTGATCTAAAATGCAATTGTGTGATGTGTTCATTGTTTGGTAAGAAAACAATTAGGAAATTACTTCAAAATTCTGGATGAACACCTGATGCCTTAGGCTCTCACTTCTTGATTGTCTCAACATTTATTTAATTTGGATTATCTACTTGAATTTGCTCCTAAGTTAATAAGTTTCTTTCCTTAAATTTTATTTTTGTAAATCGTGATCCCGGATTTTGACAATTACAAAACAATTGAAGAAATAAATTTGATGTTTTCCATCGAGTATATTGGCAGCTTAGGTTGTTAATGCAAGTGGTGCAATTGAAGAACTCAACCAAAAGGAGCAAAGGACACTAAACTCTATCGGACGCTTGATAGCTTGTATTGGACATCCGATAAAAGTCGAGAACACTCTATCGGACACTCAACTTGAAGTACCGGATGTCCGATAGATAAGGGAAGTATCGTACACTCCTATCGAACGCATACCATCATTATCGGACGTTCGATAGAATTAAAGATGAAATCCAAACTCTCTGACCAGCATCGGATGCAAGCTTCATCGGACACAAAAATATGCATCGGCCATCCGATAAAGATCAAAACAACCTATCGGACGCTTGCATCGAACGCACAACATTGTGTCGGACGTCCGATAGCTCTAACGGCTATTTTTTAATAGCCATATTTTTGACCGTTGGAGAGATTCTTGAGGCCATTTCTCACACTCTATAAATACCCATAAGTTCAAGAGGATAAGAAACTTTTGCCTACATGAAATACAAGCTTACAAATGAAATATTTGGGTAGAAATATTCTTTGTTTGTTGTATAGGTGTGGGAAAGTGGGGTTTGTGAGATTACTCAATAGGAGGAATAAAACCTTGGTGAAGCTTGCCTCACTTGTAATAGTAGTTCTTAATTGGTTAAGTGAGTTTTCAATTGTAACTTGTTGAGGGTTAACCAGGATAGTTGTAAAACTCCTTGGCTCAACTAAAGGCTTTTAGGGTGAGGAAGGAGTGAACCTTCACTTGTACAAGTTGGTTAGTTTCATCTTCAATTGAAGAATCTACTAGTGGAGTGTATCCAAGTTCGGTGCAACTTGGAAATTTGGTTTGCAATTCTTTCTATATCTCTTTTCTTTATTGCTCAATTGCGATATCTTTATTGTGCTTAAGTTGACATACTTTTGTGCATACTTGAGAAATAGTTTGTACTTGTTTTATTGGGTGAATTCTTGATATAGTTGATTGTCTTGTTAAACAATATAATTCACCCTTCTTAAGTTGCATTTGGGACCAACAATTGGTATCAGAGATTGATCTCCTTGAGATTAAGCTCAATCGGCTTAGGAGTAAAGATGGAAACCAATAATGTATTGTTTTTAGAAGGGCAATCCATTGTTAGACCTCCCATGTTCAATGGTATAAATTATGTTAGTTGGAGGGATAGAATGGAAATATTTTTGCAATCTATAGATATAGAATTGTGGTTTATTGTTAGTGAAGGACCTTATGAGGCTACCATTATAGATGAAATAACCGGTAGAAATAGAACTAAAACTAGAAGTGAATTGAGTGCTCAAGATAGAATGAATCTCTCTTTGAATGCTAAGACCATGAACATATTGTATAATGCACTAGATGCAAATGAATCTACTAGAGTAAAAGGGTGCAAATCGGTCAAGGAAGTATGGGATAAGTTGAGAGATATGTATGAAGGAAGTGACAATGTTAGAGAACAAAGAAAATCTTTACTTGTTGTCCAATATGAATCTTTTAAAATGCATCCTTATGAAAATGTTGATAAAATGTTTTGTAGATTCAATGATATTATTAAAGATCTTGAATTGCTTGACAAGGTATACACTTTGGGTGAGAAAAATAGAAAAATTTTGAATGCCTTGCCAAAAGAATGGGAAAATAAAGTCACCGCTATAGAAGAGGCAAAAGATTTAAATTCTATGTCTATTGAATCTCTTGAAAATTCGCTAACCTCTTTTGAGTTGAAATTAAAAACACAAGATGATGAAGCATGGATCACGAGAGGCATAGCATTCAAGGCCTCACAAGAAGATGATGAAGATGTGAAGCTACATAACATGGCAAGGACATTGAAGAAGCTTCTAAATAAAAGAAACTCTAGAGGAGGAAGAGCAAGTAATGATAGAAGAGAAAAATTCAAGAATTTCAAAATTACTTGGGATGAATGCAATTTGGATGAAGAAATGGAAGAAGAAGAAGAATCGACTCAAATGGCACTTATGACCTTTAAAGATAATGAGGTAAACTCTAATCACTCTCTTTGTGATGAAGATGATGATAATGATGATATGCAAGTTCTTATGATCAAAATGCATAAAAATTTGAAAGAATCTTATGCCAAAAACAAGGATTTGAAAATAAAAATAAATGCTTTATTGGAAGAAAATTCTAGACTTTTTCAAGAAAATAAGAATTTGAGAAAAGACAATGATGATTTGAAAAGGCACAAAATCGATTTTAATTGCAAAAATGATTTGAAAAAGAAGCTGGAAAATAAAACAAAGTTTTATAAAAAAATGTTAGAGGAGCAAAATCTTTTAAAGAAAAGAATTAATGATTTGAATGCTTCTCTCCAAAAGGAGAAACAAAATATTTTACAAAGAAAAGAAAACCATATTTTACACGGCCAAAATGATTTTATTATTTCTAGAAAAAGAGGAGCTAAATTTATTAAATCTACTTTTGTGAATGATTCTAGTATTATATGTCATTTTTATTGCCAATTTGGACCTATGCAAAATGATTGCTATGTGAAGAAAAATATAAGAAAAGGTGTGAGGACCCGAAAATTAATTTTATCTGACCTATTTATTTAAATATTTATTTATTTTCTCTGAATAATTGATTTAAATCATTTTAATTGCAATTACACTATAAATTACCTCATTTTATTTTAAAAACCTTATTTAACCTTCAATTTAATTTTTCTGGCACTCAACTGTGAAAAAATGAGAAAGACACGTTTTTCGAGGCAAATATCAAGACTTAGAGTGATTTAATCATGGAGAATAAGAATCATCATTAGTAGATTAAGAAAAGTTAATTGAGGGATTAGAAGTGGGTGATTAGGATTAAACTCCAATTGGAGCATTTTGGGCCACAAATTAAAGTTGACTTTTGGGCACCATAAAGCAAAGCTTTAATCTCTTCTTCCTCTCACATTTTCACTTTACCAAACCCCCCCCCCCAAAAATCCCTCTCTCTTCTTCCTCTCATCAGCCGAAATCCTCCTTCCCCATTTCCCTTAGTTTGAGCTTCATTTTCTTCCTCCAACTCTTCCTTAAGTGTTGCTTTCAATCTTGCTTCAACCATGGACCAACTTCAAGCTTAGTAGAAGACTTGAGGAAAGGAAGATTCTTGGAGGTTGAGGGCTTAGTTTCTTGGAGATCTTGCTTGACACTTTTGGGAGCTTAGGCACACCACCAACAAAGGTTTCCTCTTGAACTACTAGAGGTAAAAATGACTCCATCAAACCCTAGTTCTTGGCTTCCATTGGTTGATTTTGGAGCTTGTAGCTCCTTGTTTGCCTTTGTGTTGAATTTGGATGATTATGTGGGCTCTATGAATTCCCACAATTCTTAATGATTAGGTATTATGATATATATGTATGTGATGGAATATGTTTGTGGTTTATGATGAGTTATGGAGTTAGAAATTAGGAAAGAGAGAAAGAGGAGAAAAACCGAGAGGAAAGGAATTGAATGCTGCCCTGTTTTGGTTGCTTAGATCACTGACTTTTCCTATGAATTTTGGGCTGAATTTTGGTACAGACCTAGTTTATATACTGAAGTTTTAGTGCAAAAAAATCTGATGATTTTATATTGGGTTTTCGTTGGCCAAATGACCCATTCTTTTCAACCCTGCAATCTGGAATTTCGGGTAGCAGGATTGATGAAACAGTCTTCTTAAATCTATTGTATCTTAGCGTAGGAAGGTCCAAATTGAGTTCCGTTTATTTCGTTTCAAACTAGACTCCAAGTTCTTTAAGTGAGATAAATTTCAAGGGTTAGTTCGAATTTTGTGAATTTTGGTGAATTTTAAAGTTGACTGAAAATCAAAACTGTTATGTCCTGTTATTACTGTAACAGCAACTTTAAACTGAAATTTGATTGGTTTTTTTATTTGAATCTTGTATAAGTGTCTTCTCAAGAGTTTTAGTTCACTAATTCTATTTTCCAACGGTATAAGATTTATAACTTTCGGACTTATATGGCTCTAGTTATGGTTTTTCAAAGAATGCTGCGAAAACTGGAAAATCTGCTTTCAATTCTGTCCACTTGGGCTGTTCTAGTTTAGTATGGTTTTGGTCTAAAATTTTGCTATCACGTAACCTTCATTTGATCAAGAAATGTTGTTAGAATCTTGGTTTTGAAAATGGAATGGAATGAGGGTTGTTTTGGATGAACCAAAGGTTGTAAAAGAAAAGAATTTCGTATGGCAGAATAGAACTTCAAATTTTTAGTCGATTTTGGGGGCATGGATCACTGCCTTCCCATATGATTTTTGGGCTAAATTTTTGTAAAAATGTATCCCATATACTGAGGTTTATGCCTGCAAAATTTGGTATTTTTACAATATCATTTCGTTGCCCAAATGATGTTCCAAAAATGACCCTTCAAAACTGGAAAACCAAGCTGTCAGACAGCTTACTGTCCCAAGTTCAATTGGCTATATTTTCTTTCTCGGGAGTCAAAATCAAGTTCTATTTGTTAAGTTTGAAACTATACTTGAAGTTATTTAAGTGGTATAAATTTCAAGGGCCAGTTCAATTTCTGTGAATTTTGGCAAATTTTCAAAATTTGCTGAAAACCAAGACTGTCATGCCTTGTTTTCATTGTTGTAGTGAAGATTTCTCTATGTTAATGACCCAACTAGCTCTTACACTAAACATGAAAGCCTGTAGAGAATTGAGTCAACCATCTACCCACAAAAGTGCAACCCAATCGGAGCACTGTGCTAAGTGAAATGACCAAAATACCCCTGCTGCTCAAACCCTTATATTTTACTGGAAGATGGCCTAACTTGCTGTCCGAATTTTTCTTGAATTTTCCAGCCTATTTTCCAAATTCTCTTGAGATGATATTCTGTGTTATGGTTTTTCTTGAGTAGTTTGAAATGTGGGTTGAATTTCAAGAGAAATAAATTTCCCACTTGGGGTGAATATTTGACCTACTTGTGGTTTGAATCTCTGAAAAGTGTCTTCTAGGGAATTGTAGTACTAAAAATCTATTTTCCAACTGTCGAACTTGTATAATTTTTTGGCTTGCGGAACTTAAGATATGAATTTTTAAAGAGTGCTGACACTTGATAAGTCAATATTTTACATATTTTTAATAGGTTTAATTATGTAGTTTTTGTGTATTTTTGGTATTTTTGTAGCTAATGAACTAGGGTTTCTAGTTATTTTTGCATTTGATGGCTTCAATGATGAAAATTGAATTTCTATGGATTAATGTGGTGAAATCTTCATGTTTTTGTAGGATTGCTTGTTCAATTATCAAATGAGATGAAAATGAGGAAAATTGCAAAGAAGCTTGGAAGAAAAGTTGAAAAATTGAATTATCCGAAGGTGAAGAAATTCCAAATTGAAAAATGGAAAATGCAATTGGAATATCAAGGAATCAAAGGGATAAAAGTCGGAGCAATTAACGCACCAATTTCTCGATGAAAAGCTCGGAATTTGCAAGTTTCAAGAAGATTCGCGAGTCAATATGCGAACCAACAAGTGGAAATTTCAAATAGCTCGCGAATCCCTCTCACAGAAGCCAGGGGACCGGAGCCGCGATGTGATCCGCGAGCCTCTGTCTCGCGGATCCTCAGAAAATGACTGCTGCAAGTTGCAGCCGAATTCCAGTTTTTCAGCTCACTTCCAGCTCAATTTTTAGAAGAATTTCAATGAAAGCTGCGTGAAGAATTTTGTGAAGTTGAAGAAACAACTCAAAGCAAATCCAAAACACAATTTGCTTCAACATTACAACTCATTTGATGTTGAAATTCAATGGATTAAATGCATGAAGAGAAGAAGATTCATGAAGACACTTTCCTTGACTTTTTGAAGTTTAACTTGTTTTGTATTCACATGATAAAGTTTTGGAAGTTTATGGATGAATTCATCTATAAATAGGACCTCTTGTAGCCATTAGAGGAAAAAAAATTAGAGAGAGAGGATGTAGAAATGTAGAGAGAGGCATGTAGTTTTCACTAGTTCATTAGTTTAGTAGTATAGTTAGTAGTAGTATGTTTAGTTAAGCCTCTCAAATCCTAGAGTGAGGATGAACTTGTTGTAGTTGTGATTATGAAGTAGTTGAGTTATTTATGTCCTCCATGATTTTGTTAGTTTAAGACTTGTGCTTATGCTTTATGGTTGATTAGCTACCAACTATAATTGATTTGATGTTGATGAGTAATGAAAAACTTGCCTTCAATAAAGATCTAAGTTCTTAAACACTAACTTATGTTCTCACGAAAGTAGTGAATATAGTTGGTTGGTTTTGGTTTTATACTATAACTTCATTGAACTTATTTAACTTGTTTCTCTCTTTTCTCTATGAAAATAGGTCAAGGAAGATTCCAAGAAGTTAAGGAATTGGCGAAAGCGATTCCGAGTGACTAGTTCATCTTAAACGAGAACTTGCACTACACATGACCATTAACGAAAGTGGTGGCATACAAAAGGAAGTTATACCTTAGCGAATCATTGGAGAAAGGACATAATAAACTTGACTAACTTCTAATCTAACTTAACAAGGGATTCTAAAGCTCTAGGATCTTAACTCTTTACTTGCTTTCTTGTTATTTCCTTTCTACCGCCAATTGGATGTCTTCGACACCTAGCGGTCGGTTTTATTTGCTTAATCCTTCTTCTTAAGGACGGTTTACCGCCTTCTCCCTTTATATCTTTCTTGTGGCAGTCTAAATAATAGAGGAGTTTGAAAATCACCGGTACTTGACACTCTTCCTTGTGGGATCAACACCTTATTTCCCTATACTCAATAAACGATCCGTATACTTGCGGTAATATAGGGTTATAAAGGTTATTTAAAATTTGAGGAGTAAAGAAAATCCCTATCAAGTTTTTGGTGACACTTATGGCTAACGAGTAAGTTTAGTGACATTTTTGGCTAAGACGGATAGTTCAGTGACATTTTCGGCTAAGACGGATATTTTAGTGACATTTTGAACAATTTACTCATAAATTGTTGATCATTAGTCACGTTTGCTTTAGGTGGCCAAGGGAACTACAGCGTGAATTCCGAGGCGCTCGAGTGATCTCACTTGCATACTTTTATTTGATTTCTTTTGTTGGTGAGTGTCCCAACTCCTTCTCAAAATGAAAACCTTGCTATGATTTGCAAAGAAATGATTTGTTGAAATGAATTTGGGTTATTTGAAAGATTTGAATTTCATAAGAAATATGCTTGATTTGTTTTATGATTTGAACTACCATGTGAGTGTTTTCTTCTTTTCATGTGATTTTGGAAATTAAAATAAATAGTGTGCTATCTTGTGACAAATGTGACGTCGTTGGGTGAAGTCCCTCGACTAGTCTACTTCGTTGGGTGAAATCCCTCGAGTAGTTTTAGTGGATTATTGTGACGTCGTTAGGCGAAGTCCCTCGACTAGTCTACTTCGTTGGGTGAAATCCCTCGAGTAGTTTCAGTGGATTATTGTGACATCGTTGGGCGAAATCCCTCGACTAGTTACTTCGTTGGGTGAAATCCCTCGAGTAGTTTTAGTGGATTATTGTGACGTTGTTAGGCGAAATCCCTCGACTAGTCTATTTCGTTGGGCGATGTCCCTCGAGTTGTTTACCTGATATATCCAAGCAATACCCATTTACGTGTTTATCTACATGTTTTAAAATTTTTAAACTTGAAGTATGATTTGAACTGTTTTACGTGAATTGCAAGTCTTTTGGCACTCACTGGGCTTTTAGCTCATTCTTTTAAATTTATTTTCTTTAACAGGGATCGAGAACCTGAGTGAAGACATGATTAGTTAGGGTTGGAATGTATCTTTTGAATTTTGCCTTGAAATGTTAAATTTGATATTTTAGGTTTGTAAGATGAATTTGTGGTAGTACCTTAAGTATATTGAATTGTAATTTGAGAATTTGAGTTGTAAGTTGGATTTAGTAATGTTATTAGTTGTGGTTTGATTTGGAATGGTTATTTACATTTACTTTAGAAGTGTTTTTAGGTTATTCGAGCGAGTGAGTTCTGGCGAGAGTTGGGCAGGCGGTCCACCGAACCCTCTGGTTTGCCTTAGGGGGAGGTGGGGTCGTCACAAAAGGCATGAAATCTTTGTGGATTATTAGATCATGTTGTACTAACTCTCACTCATAATGTTCTCTTAGTTTAAAAAAAAAACTTTGAGCTATAATTCACTAAGTACTTTGCTACTTTGGTGTTTTGTTCATTACGTTCATATTGTTCATATTGTTGGAATTGTTAAATGTTGGGTATTGGTATTTGTTCCTTTGATTTCGGTATTGTGATATTGATGTATTTGTATTGTGATATTGGTATTGTGATATTTATGATATTGGTATTGTGATATTGATGATATTAGCATTTTGGATATTGGTATTCAAACTACTATTGTTCCTTTGATTTTTTTTTTTTTGCGATGACAAAAGGAGGGAGAAATTGGTTTGTTTGAAGTTTAAATGTGGTTGAATTGTTGAATGGTTTGAATGCTTGATTCATATGGTTGGTTCGAACGTTACCAAGTAGGGAGGAGTCATGTTCAATTTTTGATTGCATCTACTGCTTTTGACTATTGGTGGTTTGTGAAAGGAGGATTTGTGTATGTTTATGCTCAAAACACAAGTTGTGTACGATTCACAAAATGAGGGGGAGTTATACACATTTTTTATCAAAAGCTTTCATTTCACCACATGGATTCAATTGTTTTGTCATCATCAAAAAGGGGGAGAATGTAAATTGTGATCCCGAATTTTGACAATTACAAAACAATTGAAGAAATCAATTTGATGTTTTCCATTGAGTATATTGGCAGCTTAGGTTGTTAATGCAAATGGTGCAACTAAAGAACTCAACCGAAAGGAGCAAAGGACATTAAACTCTGTCGGACGCTTGATAGCTTGTATTGGACGTCCGATAAAAGTCGAGAACACTTTATCGGACACTCAACTTGAAGTACCGGACGTCCGATAGACAGGGGAAGTATCAGACGCATATCATCATTATCAGACATCCGATAGAATTAAAGATGAAATCCAAGCTCTCTGACCAGCATAGGACGCAAGCTTCATCGGACGCAAAAATATGCATCGGCCATCCGATAAAGATCAAAACAACCTATCGGAAGCTTGCATCGGACGCACAACATTGTGTCGGACGTTCGATAGCTCTAACGGCTATTTTTTAACAGCCATATTTTTGACCGTTGGAGAGCTTCTTGAGGCCATTTCTCACACTCTATAAATACCCACAAGTTCAAGAGGATAAGAGACTTTTGCCTACATGAAATACAAGCTTACAAGTGAAATATTTGGGTAGAAATATTCTTTGTTTGTTGTATAGGTGTGGGAAAGTGGGGTTTGTGAGGTTACTCAATAGGAGGAGTAAAACCTTGGTGAAGCTTGCCTCACTTGTAATAGTAGTTCTTAATTGGTTGAGTGAGTTTTCAATTGTAACTTGTTGAGGGTTAACTAGGATAGTTGTAAAACTCCTTGGCTCAACTAAAGGCTTTTAGGGTGAGGAAGGAGTGAACCTTTACTTGTACAAATTGGTTAGCTTCAACTTCAATTGAAGAATCTACTAGTGGAGTGTATCCAAGTTCGGTGCAACTTGGAAATTTGGTTTGCAATTCTTTCTATATCTCTTTTCGTTTTTGCTCAATTGTGATATCTTTATTGTGCTTAAGTTGACATACTTTTGTGCATACTTGAGAAATAGTTTGTAATTATTTTATTGAGTGAATTCTTGCTATAGTTGATTGTCTTGTTAAACAATATAATTCACCCCTTAGGTTGCATTTGGGACCAACAATTTTCATTCTTGTTGAAATAATTAAAGTAGAAAATTAACTCATCCCTTTGGGTTCAACATCAGATTATTCCAAGTGATTTTATACTAGGATTGACCCTATATACTTGTAGGAATTTGTCCATCTATATACTTGTAGGAATTTGTCCATCAAATTTTTGATGCCGTTACTGGGGGCGGCACTTAATTTTGGCTTTAGTTATTTTTGTTTTATTTTGTTTTTGTCTCTCTTATCTTTAGTCCTTTACTTTATCCTTGCTTCTCTTGTTTAGGTACTTTGGTTTATGACCCGATCCCAAAAAGATGACTTCGTGTTTGATCTTGAAGTAGAAAAGATTGCAAAATATTTGAGGAAGCAAACTAAGTTACAAAAGCAGTTTTTGCAATAATCTTCACCTGGTATTAATATTGCTATTAAGTTACCATGGGTCAGAAAATTCAAATGACAAAACAATGACCGTGGAAATTCCAGTTAATAATAATAATAATAATAATAATAATAATAATAATAATAATAATAATCATCATCATCATCATCATCATCATCATCATCATCATCATCCTGAGGTTGTGGCACCAGTAGCTCCACCTGCTGGACTTCATTTGAGAGACATCCAACGTCCCGTGATAGTAGTTTCCCCATACTGTACCTAGCTAAGTGAAGGGGTTAGAAATTATGAGTTTAAAATCATGCATTTTTAATATGCTCCTTGCCTTTCATGGTCTAACCAATGAAGATTCTCTCTCCTTTATCAGGAAATTTTATTTAATGGTGCAGACTTTTCTATTAAATAGAATTATAGAAGATAATTTGTGGATGGAATGCTTTCTCTATTCTTTAAAGGATCGTGCTAAATCATGGCTTTTCAATTCACCGAAGGGTTCTTAAGAACTTGAGAGAATGTGTATAATATCTTCATGATTAAGTATTATTCTCCACAAACGATGATTGAGGAATTAAATCTACACTTTTTCTCAGAAGGAGGGGAGAGCCCATTCACGAAACTTAGGAACATTTCAAGCTGCTACTTGCTCAGTGTCCTCACCACCAATATTCTTTGGCTCTATGTATGCAATGTTTCTATGATGGGTTGACCTTCACAAGCCAAATACAGTTGATTTTGCAGCTAGTAGATATATTGGGGATAAGACTCAGAAAGAGTTAGTTAGCATTTATGAGTAGCTGTCTAGTAACTCGCAACAAAAGGCAATCCGGTGTAAACAAGTAGGTGTTCATGAAATGTCTACATCTGGGGATTTTGGGTGCTCAAGCGGTTGAATTAAGTCATCAGATATAGCAATTGTTAAGTAGGGAATCTCAGTCACCTGTACCTGGTTCTTAAGGTCATTTGTATGGGCACACAACTACTACCTGGTATAATGAAAAGCCTCCTACTATAGTAGAAGATATTAATTTTGTTGGAGCTTATGGAGGGGAAAGAGTACAGCCAAGGAATGATCTACTCTCTAACACATGCAATCTTGGATGGAGGAACCACCCTAATTTTGCATAGATGGAGCAAGGGAATAAGCCTATGGGACCATCTAGGTTCCAAAATTAGCAGCCGAAACCTTAGTTTCCACCTCAACCTATTCAAGAGAAAAAACCGAGTGTTGAGGATATGGTGTTTCAATGCATGCAAAAGATGGACCAGTGTTGAGGATATCCTCTTGTTTGTTTAACCTTAGGGTTTGACGAAGAGCCCAAGGGTAACCCGGAGACAACTATATAATCTTACTCTGTTTGATGCTGGTGAGTGTTCCATTGCATGTTTAGTTGACCGATTTGATTATCTGGACTACTTGGTTTCGTGGCTTACTTGATTATTTGAGCTACTTGCGATTGGTTGGCATTGAGTGCTTTCCTAAGTTAATGAGACAGAGATGAGTATGTACTTTATCACACTCGATTTCTTTTGTTTGAATTTCTGGTAGTTTTTATATCCTGATTACTTGTGAAATAATGAATGCCCATATTTGACATATGAGTCATTTGGGGGATCTCCCATCACCTAATTTGGTTTGTTTGGGTCTCCAAAAGCCCATTGGTGAGTCCATTGAATCTGGCCAGCATGGGATTGGTCGAGAAGATCGATGAGTCTTTGGTTATGATATGTGACTTCTAGAAAGTGGTATACTCGAGTATTACCCAAATTTGATTTGTTTGAGGTGTGAGGGCCCGATAAAGTGGGTTGAATGGTAACGGGTTTTGGAGTTAAGTGGTGGCCTATGGACCTTGGTCCCTAAATTTCAAACATTGACGGAGAGTCAACGGACTGAGATATGATCAAACTACTGGGTATTTGGCTTTTGAAGGCCATCTATATCCTTTACTTGAACATGCTTGATTTATTACCGTGTTTCTAGATGTGGTGCCCACTTATTTAATGTTTACTAGTTGTTATGTGCTTGCATGTTCTTGGCGACCTCATTGAGCTTTCGCTCACTCCATTCCATTTGTTTTCCTTAACAGGGGCATACAATTGAGCTTATGAGTTTGGAAAAGTGTGACGACCCCACCTCCTCCTAAGGCGAACTAGAGGGATTGGCGGGTCACCTACCCAACTCTCATCGGGACTCAAATTTGAATACACATTCACCAACCAAACCTTAATAGCAAGTACAAATTTCCTCAATGCCAAAGTTATACCTTCAACTGACCATTAATCCAAACTGACTATAGGCAAAATACATAAATCCACTTAGGGTTTCAATCCCCACGTTCCGGATGAGTGATTAATCTTACAAAATCAAATTTCCACATTTCTAATCAAAATAAGGCCATTTCTACTGTATACAAGCAAAAGCTCTTAGACAATGTTCAACCCTTCTCATATCTCGACTTCGTATTCGCCCTCTGTTAAGGAAAACAACTAACAGTGAGTTTTTGCCCAATGAGAATCTAAGTAAAGAAAAAAAAATAACAAGAACAGGCAACTAATAAAATAAAAATGACAAGATAATACAAACACTTTAACAGAGCAATAAACAAGAAATTTAAAGGATACGGTTTCTCACGAGTTAGATCCAGTGGCACGACCAAATTTCAAGTTTAGTTGACTCTCCGTCAACATCAAACCAAATTTCATCAAGTAGAGCACCACTTCACGCTAATCTCCGTCCACCATTCAACCCCCTTCCTGGCCCACACGTCAAAATTCAGGTTAGGTATTACTCGAGTAAACCATTTCAAATTCAGATTCAGGATTTCATGAATCAAGTCCCATGGTTTGTTAATCTTATTGTGCAGGTCCTTACCAGCTCAATTCAAACAACTTGCCAAAGGATTGGGGCCCCAAGCATGTAATAAAGTCGATGGTTCAACTCCCAATTGACTAGCAAGTCAAACACAAGCATACAGGTTCACTTCAAGCAAATGACGGGACAAATCACGAAGGGTCTAGTATGATAAGGTACATACTCGACTCAAGTATTAACAAGTCAAGTTCAAGTATTTCATAATAGGAACAAGTCATTTAAACAAGTAGCACTGCACAAAACATCTTTAATGTACTTAGAACACTCACCAACAAGTTGCAGTTTCAAACTTCGCTCTCAGGTGGATAATCTTGGGCACTTTCAACTTCCGAGATTTTACACAACCACAATCATTCAGAACTTTATCCAAGTACATTTTATTTAATAAGTATTAGTTACGAATATAACAAGTTTAAGTCGATTAAAGTTATTTTCCTCAGATTTCATGGTCATCGAGTCTTGTTCCTAATGGTCGATAACGTGAGCCTTAAGATTTTTACTAGAGGTCGTCTTTAATCAACAACTCAATTCTTTTAATGAATTTAAGGGTTGGTAACAAAAGAACTTCTTTCAAAATCTAAATTAAAGTTTTATGGAGTGAAAATTATTCATTTGAACCAAATAAAAGGAATTGAACCAAGAAAAGTGAAGAAAGGAAATACAAAGGTGAAGAACTAATGGCGATAGCTTTGTCATCCTTTGGTGTTTTGATCACAACTGGAGATAAACTTATTGTATTGAGGCAAATTTTATGTCGTTTTGAAGCTAAGACATACACCTACATTTTATATGAGACATCAAAATCTGATTCATGCATTTTCATAGCCAAAATTCGCAATATCAGAAGTACTAGAAACTGTCGGGTCAATGATCAGGGTATTTGAGCAGTCTTGGGAAAAAGGCCCTAACTCAATGTAAAAAAATCAAAATCAAGTACTGTCAATTGCGTTTGAAACTAGATTCAAAGATATTTCAGGGATCTAAAATTCAGAGGCTAATTCATCTCCTACCAGTGCCATAAAATTTTGAAAGTTGACTGAAAATGTTCTCTTTTTCTTTCGGGTTTAGGCTAGAAATTTCCAGCAAGCATTCTTCCATTTTTCATCAAGTTTCATCGCTTTTTACTTGCTCAAAATATCAATCACACACATATATCTTATCTTCAGCATGCAAAATGTCTTATAAACTAGATTTCTTGCAAGAAAAATCATCAAAGTCTCAAGTTTCAAGCAATATTAAAACCATCTCATACAAGATGTCAAAATCTGAACTTTTCCATCTTTAAGACTGAAATTTTCTTTCTTCATAACTCATGTTATTCAACCAAAAATTGACATGCATCCATATATATTCAAAGTACAAGTCATGTAGCTTGATTATATAGCAAAATTTTAATCAAAACTCTCATGCATGGACTTACAAACAACCTGCCAGCTTCATAGGCAAAGTTTTCCAGCAATCATCTTAAACAAGGGTTTTCATCCAAGATAACTTAAGTTTCAAAGCTCATCTTATCATGAAATCATAAATTAAAAAGGTAAAATTCATAGGCTAGATTTTCAAAAGAAGATAAGAGAGTTTTCTTGGTTGAATCTTACCTTTCTCCTACAAGATTGAGGTGGGAATTTAGTTGGAGTAAGATGGAATCCTCCTAAGTTGGTTGGCAAAATTTCCTAGCAAAAACCTTGAAGCCTTTCCTCCTCAAATTTTGGCCCTCTCTCTCTCTCCTCAAGCTCTCTCTATGTCAATGGAAGATAAGAATAAAATGATAGTTTTTGTCTTGAATTTTTGGTTTTAACAAAAAAGGGTTTGGTTGCACGGTTATTTTTGAGAAGAATGAGGGGTAAGCTTGTCTTTTAACATGATTCTTGACAAATGGCAAATTTTGTGACACTCATCATATCTTTCTTGTATGAAAGTGATTTAATTCTAATTTAACCACTCTAATTCTTATTACTCCAAATTTTACTCTATATATTTTATTCTAGCAACTAACAGGTCCTTACTCAATTATGAAAAATTTTGATTTATACCTATGTACTTATATAAAATACGGTAAACATGTAATTAGATTCTCTAAGTACACACGTGAATTTAGAATTTTGGGTTATCACACCCTCTCCCCCTTAAAATAATTTCATCCTCGAAATTCTCACCTTGCTTTGCAAATAACTCAGGGTGTTTCTTTTGCATTACTTCCTCCATTTCCCTAGTTGCCTCTTCTATTTCATGTTTTCTCCACAGAACTTTAACCAAGGGAATTTGCTTGTTCCTTAGTTCCTTCACCCTTCGATCTAGGATCTGTATTGGTCGCTCTTCGTAGGTCAAAGATTTGTCAATTTCAATGTCCCCTGACTAAAGTATATGAGCTGGATCAGGGTGGTATTTCTTGAGTAATGAGACATGAAATACGTGATGAATTTAGACAAACTTGCTTGTCGTTCTAATCGATAGGCAGCTTTTCCTATTCTTTGGAGAATCTTAAAGGCTCCCACATATCTCAGCTTTAGCTTCTTCCCCTTTCCTGCTGTGACACTTCTTAGTGGTGTGATCTTAAGAAACACTCGATCCCTAATATCGAATTCCAAGTCCTTCCTTCAATTATCAGCATAACTCTTCTATCTATTTTGAGCTGTTTGTATCTTTTGACCTATCAATCTCATCTTCTCAGAAGCTTCTTCGACCCACGATACTATGGAAGGATCTAAAATTTTCCTTTCTCCTACTTCGTCCCAATAGATTGGTGATCGGCACTTCCTTCCATAGAGAGTTTCGTACGGAGCCATTTGAATGGTCGAATGTTAGCTATTATTGTAAGCGAATTCCACTAATGTCATTTACTGGCTCCAACTTCCACCAAAATCCATTATGCACTACCTTAACATGTGACGACCCACCTCTCCCTAGGGCGTACCCTAGGGTGTCAGTAGGCGCCTGCCTAGCTCTTGCCAAGACTCACTCACTCAAACATCACATGACTTATCAAACTAAAAATCTAAACACAATACAAATTGAATAATAACTTACAAACCCATAACTTCAAATTACAAACTTTGAATACATAAATCCTCCAACCACACAATCAGGTTCCATATTACAAAAACTTTCAATAACCATAATCCAAAGTTCTCAAAATAATCAACATAAGTAAACCCTAATTCTAAGGGTTCGCTTCTCCACTTGGGTACATATTTCCATAACCACATTCTAAATTTACAATTCAAATCACTCAAGACAATTACAAAAGTAAACCTTGAGACTAACTGTGAGCTCCTTCGCTTGGGTTCTCGGTCCCTGCTAAGGAAAACAAATTTGAAAGGTTGAGCTAAAAAACCCGTGAGTTCCCAAAAACATGCAAAGCACATAACACATATGATTCTTCACTCAAGATTCACACTTGGAACTAAACAAGTAAGGAAAGCCAATAATCATACAAGAGTAGGATACGAGTAGCCCTCAAGGGCTAAGGTCCTCGAAGCTGGAGCACATTCCTAGACCGGTGCGCAATTCTCGTAGTTGACACGCCGTCAACTTTCACACTTAACCAAATAGAACACCACTTACTCCTTTCTCCACCAAAACCCCCAACCGGGCCCGCCAGCCCAACAGGAAATTTATATTCGCGTATAGCTCTAAAACAGGGACAAGGCAATTTGCCAAGTCCAGAGCACACAACACGTCACGTAGCCCAAGGTAGTTAATCTCCTCGACCTGGGTCTTCCCAACGGCTCGAGTCAATAACTTACCAACGGGATTAAGTAAATCACGTAGCCCAAGATTGTTAAATCTCCTCGACCTGGGTCTTCTGCAACGGCTCGAGTCGATAACATACCAAGGGGATTAAGTATTCTCAAGAACATGAAATACAAGACACGTCACTTCACTTCATATAATTCAAAACAGGATTCATGGCACAAGACAAGAGATTCAAAGTATACTCAAAATATCATGAAAACACTCTTGCAAGTAGTACCATTCAAATGGGTGTAAGTGTGAAAAAGTACACACTATTCCATTTGATGGATCAAAATCTATTTTTCACATTATTTCACATTTCCAGTTAAATACACATAGTCAAGTATCATGCATGGAAACTCACCGAAGTAATAGGGTTCAGCTTCCACGTATGGGTCAAACTCACTGTCTTGTACACTCCCTAAAACAAGTTCAAAAACAGTAGTTGAGATTTACTTCATCTCTCAAATCACTGAAACACTTCACTCTCACTTTTTAGTTTCAAACCACATTTTCCAAGATCCCCTCAAGGAAAAAACTTTCATTTCACATGATACAATGTTCCACATAAATCCTTTTAGAAATCACGTTATCAATTCAAAATAACACTCCACCGATGTACTCATTCGAACTACAAGCACGTTCTATTTCACAAAATATTTAAGTGAGGTCTCTCACCTAAAAATCACTTTTTGCACAACACGTTCGACATTCACTTTTAGTTAAAACTTTCATATTAACATAAAACACTTCATACCACGCCATTATATTAAAAATCTCTAGAATTTGACCAAAACATGGCAAAACCCTCAAATTCAATTAAACGGCACTTTTCATTCGAATTTCATGAAAAACTTCACTTTTCACCTTTTAAATTTCAAACATTCCCTCACACACACACACACTCACAAATTGAACAATATACATGTTTTTCTCAGAAGAAAACTCTTCGAGAACGTTCACAACATTTCAAAATCAAACATTAAAATTACCAAGCATGGGTTTGGCCATAACATACATTTTCCTTCAAACTTTTTCAACAACTAAAACCCTAATTTCTAACCATATCATGATAAATTCACAAATAACATTCAAATCCCAATCAGGTCCTCAAGTCCGCTACCTAGAGGCCACCTCAAGTCCGCTACTTAAGTTGGGATTCCAAGAGCCCAACTTCATCCTTTTCAGATGAGATCATTTTTACCAATATCAACCATAGATCTAAACTATTTAACACTAATAAAGCTAGATCTACAAGTTTCAAGGCTTATACCTCCGGATCTAACACGATCCGACACGATCAAAGATGATCTCGTGAGTTTCCTCCTTCCAAGAGTGCTCCAAGCCTAGCAACCATCACAAGCTTCGATCTTAGCTCTCGATCTACAAGTTTCGTCGAAGATTTCCAACACCAAGCTCAAACCCAAGATTTTTCTTCTCTTTCTTTTTCCTCCAAATTTTTGAACTTTACTCCTCTTTCTCTTCCTTCAATCGGCTGCCATGGAGGGAAAAACTCAAGCCATAAACCTTCACAAATTCAAGGTTCTAGCTGAAGAAGAAATGGAAGATTTAACCACAAGACTTACCTCTCTTCCCTTCCTCCTTCTCCCACTCACTCATGGCTGCCAAGGATGGATGATCAAGCCCAAGAATCCTCCACTAAGATCTTACACTTCAAGTTGATGGATGATCAAGAAGATTGAAGCTCAACTACAAGCTTTTCCTCTCTTTCTTCTCCACCAAGAATCGGACCAGCCCCTCTCTATCTCCTCTCTCTTTCGGCTGCAAGAAGTGAAGAAGATGATGGTGTTTGATGGTGCTTGAAGTTTCAAGAAGATTTGATGGAAGAAAGGGAGAAACAAGAATGAAATCTCTCTCTCTCTCCTCCTTGAAGAGTTCGGCAGCCTCTCTCTCTCTTCTCTGAAGTTTGCAGCTGAAAAGTGAAGCTTGAGGATGCAAGAAAGCCAAGGCTTTTATGGTTCAAAAAGTGCACTTCCCTTATTTAGGGGAAAAAGTGCTTTTTGGCACTTTATGTCGCGTCACACACGACAGTCCAACTTACACTGTTTTACTCCATTCCAACACTGTCAAATCTTCATAATATTTTCAAAATATCACTACGTATGCTCGATTTCAAGTCCAAATCACTATTCACGCGTCGGAACAATTTTTTAACGCTAGTTTTGGCCAAAACCACACACCGGCAAACAATTCGTATAAAATTCTCTAAATTGGAAAAATAATCACTTTAAACATATATTCACTCATTTTTCAATAAATAAACATAATATAAATAATATTATGCATTTTTAAATTAATATCTGAATTTTGAGGCCCTCACATCCTTCCCTCCTTAAAAGAATTTCGTCCTCAAAATTCGCATTTTGCTTACAAATCATTCTAGATAATCTGCCCAGATCTTTTCTTCAACTCTCCAGGTTACTTCCTTAATCCTTCGATTTCTTCATGAAACCTCAACTAGGGGAAATTTGCTTACTTCTCAAGTTCGTCACATTCTTATCATGAATCTGCACATAATGTCTTTCATAAGCTAGCATTTCCTCTACTTCGATATCTTCCAATTTCCATGATAGTGTTTATTGCATCAACAATGGTATGTGTTCAAGTCTTATAAGGTGGTCTTCTCTAAAACTCTCCAGATGCATAAATTTATACATATCCTAAAGGCCACCTCAATCCAATTATGTTTCCATCAAAATTTATCTTCCATGAGCTTTACCCTTAGATGTCTCTCATGGTGTTCAAACTCCAAGATCATAAAGTACTCTAACAGGGTCTATATTCACTCCATACAAGGAAGCAGGATTAACAATTAAATGAAAAGTATCAAAAGCCACTAAAATTTTACTAAACAAGACAGGGGTAGTACCTTTAACATTTTCAGTTGGATCGGGCACTTGTTGTTGGTTAATGGTGTAGGCCCTGGCTGGAACTCTTGATCGACTTCCTTGTGCACTAGCCTGACTAGAGTTGGGTCTACTCACTTGTCGGGTCACAACTTCTCCCCGAAGCCTCGGGCATGCAGATAATTGGTGTTCAGCACTACCACATCGGAAACACTTTCCTGCCTTCTTCCAACATTCATCCTCAGTATGGTTCAACTTCCCACAGAAATTACATGTTATACTGGGAGTAGATGTTAGTGTATATGCCCTAAAGTCAATCAACTTCTAGGGTTTATTATACACTTTGACTATTTATGTACTAATAAATGACAAATTTATCATATTGATTGCTTATATTTTCATATAAGTATGATAAAACCCTTAGAATAAACTTAATCGATGAAATCATAAGAGTTATGATGGTGAGGTTCATTCGATTATAAATAAGGTTTATTCTTAAATATCTCTAGTCATAGTATTAACAAGAAAGGGTATTGTTAATACGGTTAGACTAGCATATACTATGCCGCTTCTATATGAGAAGTAGTAGACCTCATCTACTATGGTGTGTGAGACACCTAAGCAAGTATATGGGTGCTTGATGGTATGATCAAGTTCACTAGATTGATCCACATAGAGACATCCTTTAAATGCCAAAGGATTAATCTCTAAGTGACGTTTATGTAAATGATTCTTAGACTTAAGGTTATCATGATATCTTGAATATGGATAGTTATACTTTCTTTGTTATATGATTGCTCCTGTAAAGGGAATGCTCACATCATTAGCAAATGGGTGTATCTTTGAAGTATGGAAAGATGGTGAATAACCTATAAGGATTTCTCTTATGTGAGAGGAGTTATCTCATGTTTGACCACTTGTAGAAGTATAACTTCAGAAATCTTAGCTAAGTGGGAAAGTCTTAGAAAGTGTTTCTAAGAACTTCTTCATTGGAGTTATATTTTGGTACAAGAGAAAGAGCATTAATCACACCATGGAATAGGCACAACTTATTCCAAGATTAATGTGAGATAAGTGTGGTAAAGGATATTAGTTACATTATAAATGTTTCTAAAGGTGAAGTCATCCACTTGACTTTTCTCATTACTTGGGTGGTCATGATGTATTGCTAGATACCAATCTTGATCTATAAGTATGAGCTGATTGATTAGTAGAATCAGTGATAAATTAAAAGGAGTTTTAATTTATCTAGTTCTTATTTATTAAGAATGTATAGCTCATACTTATTGCCAACGTATATGAGAACCTAATGGGTCACACACATTAAGAACTTTCTTAGCTAGATTAAATGAATTTTAAGTGGGACTTGATAGATAAGTTTTATAACTTATAGTTTGATTTGTGAGACAAATTAAACTTGAGAGACTTATGGTGCAAATAAGTTTTAGTCTTCCAAATACAAGAGTTGTATTAGAATTAGGAAGCTAAATCTTATTGGAAACTGATTTCAGGTTTCCATAAGGATTTGACAACTTATTTGTCTATAAATACTCACTAAGCTTTTGCTAGCAAGGAGAATTATCACACAATTTGTCTTGTGAGATTTTTGAGAAAAATCTTGAGAGAAAAAATACCCAAAATTCGTCCAAGAAAATAAGAGAAAAATTGCATCTCTTATTTCTTATCTTGGGATGAATTTTTCATGGTAAAAAATTGGGATTATCTCAATAGACTTGTGTGTGGTTATCTTGGCAATAGCTAGCACTAATCTAGTTTAAGCTAATTGACCTTGGAGGTTCTAACTAGGAGGTTCGTGTGGATCACCATTAGAGGCGGACGCATGCGACTACGTGGATCTCTTTGCCATCCTCTGCATCAAATCTCCACCAAGTTCAAGGAGGTCTTCATGGATTGAGGTAATCTTCTTGAACTGTCTCTATGTTACATGGATTTAATCAAAGGACGATCTATTAAAGGAATCAAAAATTTTAAATTTCCGCTGTGTTTATCTCCTTGATTCCTTACTGTGGTATCAGAGCCAACTTTGATTAAATCTTGTAACTTGTTTATTTAGTTGTCATGTATGTCAAATTAGATTTGATTATGTGCGATTCAAGAGTTTTAAAAATATACTTTTGATGAAAAAATAAATTTTTGAAAAGGTTTCAAAGATTTAATGATTTTTCATTGAATGAATTTTCTTGAAAAAGTTGTTTTTCATTTTCTGAAAATTCATGAAAAGGTTGAAGTTTTTCAATCGAAAACCAAAAAGGTTTTCTGGCTGTTTTGTGATATGATCACAAACCAACAAAAAAAAAAAGAGGAACCGACCTAGACTTGTCATTGGAAAGGTCTAGGCAAGCTTGATATCACTTACTGGTCTTGTAGCATTGACTATTGTGTTGCATATTGGCCTCGGTTTTCTATATGTTTTGATTGGGAATCAATCTCAAGAATTCCGATTCCAATTATAATTTGTAAATGATATACTGGTTTGGCCGCAGGAAGAAGCAATGCGAATTACTTCTTCTTTTCTTTGTTTAAAATTGTTTTGCACATCGGTTTCAATGCAATAATATAGCGGCTATTTGCTTCACTTTAGTTTTCTTAACTTCAAATTTCAGCCATAAGATGGTGGTAATGATGAAGGCTTTGATTGGTTAATAATTGCTGGAAATTTTCTTGTAAAGGAAATTGAAGAAACAAGTTAGTTTCAAATAATAAATGGGATTTGGTCATTGATTTCCTTTTCGTTTGGGTTTCTAAATTAGTATGGAAATTTCCTATAATTCTAATATGATTAGAATTAAGGTATTTTGTGGAAATTTTAGAAATCCAAATTGGACAAGGAGTTGTTCAATTAAGTTTTGGAAACTTACTTAATTTTAGTAAGACTAGAATTAAGAAGTAAACCAATTTTGGAGACTTTCCAATTTTATAAGATTGAATTTGGAAGGTGTTCAAATACTTTTAGAAACTTTCTAATTTAGTGAAAGTTAAATTAAGAAAGTGCTCTAAAGTAAGTGTTTGAGATTCTAAAATGGTTTAAAGAAAATTTCCAAAATAAGTGAATTAGGAAATTCTAGTTAGACTAGAAATTCTTAATTTTGACTTAAATGGTCATTCGATTGTGAAAAGTTTCTTATCATGGTTATAAAGTATGCAAAATCATTTTAATGAGATTAGAATGTGGTTTCCATAATTTAAAACAAAAGGAATTCGAAAGAAATTTGGAAACTACTTAATATTCCTTAAGAAATTGGATTTCCTAAGTAATATAAGTTTCCAAATTAATATTGGTTTCTAAAATGATTTGAAAATTGAATCTACCTTTTATTATGAATAAAATATAGTTTCCAAATCATTAGTATTACCAAAAAATTCTTCTTGTGTTCAATCTTTCTGGAAATTAAAAAAATGAAGAGACATAACTGGTTGATCATGATCAGCCTACAAAAGGAAAAGGCGTGAGAATTTGCTAATAGAAATTAGCGTTAAAATGCTGATTTGCAGAATCTTTTACAGCAATTTTAGCGGCTGTTTTTTTGTTGCATTTTCCACTCTTCACTACTTCAAATTCCAGCCATAAGATGGTGGTAATGATGAAGGCTTTATTGGTTAATAATTGCTGGAAATTTTCTTGTAAAAGGAAATTGAAGAAACAAGTTAGTTTCAAATAACAAATGGGATTTGGTCATTGATTTCCTTTTAGGTTTGGGTTTCTAAATTAGTATGGAAATTTCCTATAATTCTAATATGATTAGAATTAAGGTATTTTGTGGAAATTTTAGAAATCCAAATTGGACAAGGAGTTGTTCAATTAAGTTTTGGAAACTTACTTAATTTTAGTAAGACTAGAATTAAGAAGTAAACCAATTTTGGAGACTTTCCAATTTTATTGAATTTGGAAGGTGTTCAAATACTTTTAGAAACTTTCTAATTTACTGAAAGTTAAATTAAGAAAGTGCTCTAAAGTAAGTGTTTGAGATTCTAAAATGGTTTAAAAGAAAATTTCCAAAAATAAGTGAATTAGGAAATTCTAGTTAGACTAGAAATTCTTAATTTTGACTTAAATGGTCATTCGATTGTGAAAAGTTTCTTATCATGGTTATAAAGTATGGAAAATCATTTTAATGAGATTAGAATGTGGTTTCCATAATTTAAAACAAAAGGAATTGGAAAGAAATTTGGAAACTACTTAATATTCCTTAAGAAATTGGATTTCCTAAGTAATATAAGTTTCCAAATTAATATTGGTTTCTAAAATGATTTGAAAATTGAATCTACCTTTTATTATGAATAAAATATAGTTTCCAAATCATTAGTATTACCAAAAAATTCTTCTTGTGTTCAATCTTTCTGGAAATTAAAAAAATGAAGAGACATAACTGGTTGATCATGATCAGCCTACAAAAGTCAGGAAAAGGGCAGTGAGAATTTGCTAATAGAAATTGCGTTAAAAATGCTGATTTGCAGCGAATCTTTTTTACAGCAATTTTAGCGGCTGTTTTTTGTTGCATTTTCCACTCTTCACTACTTCAAATTCCAGCCATAAGATGGTGGTAATGATGAAGGCTTTATTGGTTAATAATTGCTGGAAATTTTCTTGTAAAAGGAAATTGAAGAAACAAGTTAGTTTCCAAATAACAAATGGGATTTGGTCATTGATTTCCTTTTCGTTTGGGTTTCTAAATTAGTATGGAAATTTCCTATAATTCTAATATGATTAGAATTAAGGTATTTTGTGGAAATTTTAGAAATCCAAATTGGACAAGGAGTTGTTCAATTAAGTTTTGGAAACTTACTTAATTTTAGTAAGACTAGAATTAAGAAGTAAACCAATTTTGGAGACTTTCCAATTTTATTGAATTTGGAAGGTGTTCAAATACTTTTAGAAACTTTCTAATTTACTGAAAGTTAAATTAAGAAAGTGCTCTAAAGTAAGTGTTTGAGATTCTAAAATGGTTTAAAAGAAAATTTCCAAAAATAAGTGAATTAGGAAATTCTAGTTAGACTAGAAATTCTTAATTTTGACTTAAATGGTCATTCGATTGTGAAAAGTTTCTTATCATGGTTATAAAGTATGGAAAATCATTTTAATGAGATTAGAATGTGGTTTCCATAATTTAAAACAAAAGGAATTGAAAGAAATTTGGAAACTACTTAATATTCCTTAAGAAATTGGATTTCCTAAGTAATATAAGTTTCCAAATTAATATTGGTTTCTAAAATGATTTGGAAATTGAATCTACCTTTTATTATGAATAAAATATAGTTTCCAAATCATTAGTATTGCCAAAAAATTCTTCTTGTGTTTAATCTTTCTGGAAATTAAAAAAAATGAAGGAAAAAGGATGCTGTCTGCAATAGCGTCGCTAAAAGTTTTAGCGACAGTTTTCTTATGAAGAACTTTTGTCGCTAAAGACATTTTTCTGTCGCTAAAACTGAATTCCAGAAATTAGAAATTTTCAAATTGAATTTGATTCAATTAATTTTTAAACCTCTTGAATTGAAGCCTTTTGAGATTAAAGGCTTGTGCATATAATGATACATGATTGGAACTAAATAAATATTTATGCTTTCATTTAATATTGTATTTTATGAATGCATGATGGATGATTATGGACTAAGGCCAATGTGATTGTGAATGGTTGAATGTATGTATGATTTGGTTTTGATATTTTTGAAATAGGGCCTGCGTGTCCTGCCTTCTCTATATATTCTCAATGTAAATTCTCTTCTCATCTCACTCCCCTTGAATGTAACTCAAGGTTTCTTCCAATATTATGTAATGTACTATATTAGGGATAGGGAGAGGGTGAGGATTTAAAATGTTTAGAATAGATTTGCATTTGTAATGTACAAAGAAGATGGAGATGGTACCAATTCCACCATGGTGTACATACAAAAGACGTACAGGGCATGGAGATGTCGCTCGTCCCTTAGTTTGACCATCTAGTTTCCTTTTGGCTCAAGGAAACTAGTGTAGGAATAAAGTCCATAATCATCCATGTTTAATTATAGTATGTTTATTTATTTATTTATATTGATGAATGGATATGCATGCTATAAATATATTTGATGAGACCAATTTGGGATACCATGTCTAAAATCCCTCTACTCAAATATTAAGTCAAAACTTAAGTTGCCTTCCATTGTTATAGTTAAAATGAAATTATGTTGAGTTAACTTGTTGAGTACACTCAAGGTTGCTCTACCATGAGAAGTTTTAACTATGAGATGAGATCTCGAATAATGGGTATGACTTAACTAAAATTTGTGACTTGTTGAGTACACTCAAGGTCATAAAATTTTAGAGGCAAAGGTTGGGTGACACATATGATGTGATTTATCAAGAGTTGATAACTCAACTATCTAGAAGTTACAAAAGTTATAATTGGTAATAAGTACCAACCTATTGAAATTATTTTGATTTGTTGAGCACACTCAAGATCAAAATAACTAAATGGGATTCTAGCCTACTAGGAATTTTTGAAATTCTAATCTATATAAGAGGGTTATAGATTTGAATAAAATAATGGGAGCAAAACCAAATTTGATTTTTATGTCATTTTACTTGGTTTTTGTTTTGCATAAATAGCAATTCTCTTTTATCTTTACTATCCGTTGTAGAAATTATGAGTAATTGCATATTATTCTCGATATAATTGGTATTTTTAATTTCTTGGATTGGCAAGTTAAATTGAGAAAAGTTCTCAAGAAAATTTGGCTATGTCATCTAAAACCTTAACACTTCCAATTATGGAAGATGTAATGGAATTAATAAAAATTGCTTACAATAGGTAAGAGGAGATGATGATAGAATGTCATAGATGCTTCCTAAATCTCCTTTACTAGATAAGATTTCAATTTCTTTCACCATGGTTATACATCTCAAGAGTTGAATGATGAATAATCAAGGTATAAGATGTATGAAATACTTGAGCAATAATTCTATTACAAGATGACAAAAATATCTCAAATTAAATATTAATTTATTAGAGAGTGATTGACTATATTAAGAAATTTAGATCAATCAAAGTTTTGTCATACACTATTAGTCAAAGGTTGACTAAAAGTAATTACTTATCAAGAGTTGATAAGTTAAGAGTTTTAAAGAACTAGCCTTATAGTACAAGCTTTCAATGCATGGTTTTAAAATACAGCTTTGTGAAAGTTTTATTTTTGAGATTATAATTGAGATTAACTAATGGACTTATTTTAGAACTTAATAAATGTTATTATTTTCTAAAATAAAAGATAGTCCATTTCTCAATATGATGTTAGATAATTTGAAACCGTCTTTAGCATTTGGAAATTAGTCTTTTGAATGAGAAACATATTTTTCAAATCGCATGATGATTTGGCTCATTTGATTATGAATCATTTGAGACATATGAGCCTTATTCACTAACAAAAGGCTAATTTGATCTTTTATGAAAAGATTTAATGAATTGTTAGGATCCATACATTATGATGTATGTGGAAGATTAACAATTCATACTAGAGATTATTTCTCATATTTTATCACTTTTGCTAATAACAACTCAAAATGGATATATGTATCTTTAAGGTACTAATCCAAGATTTTGAGAAGTTAAGAGGTTTAAGTATAAAGTAGAGAAACAATCTGGTCAAGTACTTGGACACCTAAATATGATCAAGGTGAAGAATACTTGAGCCATGGTAAAGTATTGGAACACCATGATTTGATCAAGGTGAAGAATAACTAATCTAAGGGTTTCAAAATTAACTAAAGGAGAATGTGATTCTCAAGTAAAATAATTTTTCTAGTTATCTCAATTATTGTTGTGTAATCTAGATAAAGAATTATATCTCATGAGATGAGATGTCCCATGCAAGTTTACCAAAATGGTTTTGGGGTTTTGTCCTACATAAAATTGTCTCCTATACACTAAATCTTGTTCCATAAATATATTTGTTCAAAGTGTGCCATATGAGATATGGAATGTTAAGGAGTCCAAATTTTGTGAAAGTTTGGATTGTGCTACTTATGAAGTGAGCATCCATAATTGGATAAAGTGGAGCTAAGATCCAATGAAAACCTTTTGTGAAATATTCTTGAGAATTAAAGGAAAAGGAAAAGAGAGCCAAAAGGAAGAAGAGCAAATCAGTTCTTCTTATTTCATTTGGTTTAAATTTTTCCTTAGGACATATGCTAGAATTTTCTTATCTGCTCCAAGAATTTTATAATTCTATCATCTTCAAGAATAAAAGTGTTTTAGTTCTAAAACTGCTATTTTCTAGATATATGATTTATTCTAGATAAAGCAGTGGGAGAAAGATGGAACTTAAAACTTGAAATAGTTTCAAGTATCACAAAAGCAAGTTGAACAAAATGCATAGAATTGGGGCTTGCATTTCATGATGATGAGGCGCAGCGAAAGCTCCTAAAATAAGGGTTCATAAATCTTAGAAACATAGATTTCTTATAGAAAATCATGATATTTGATCGCATTTTAAATGATTTATGAATACTTTTACAACTTATAGAGATGGTTGAGACCCATGAATCTAAAATGGATTCCATATTTAACGAAGGGTAATGACCTTAGTCAATTCACCTAAAGGTTTGATAAACCTTTTAGTTGCAAAAGAGTCTTTAGAGTAAAGACTAATATGGAAGGTAAAGTGTTACCTATAGAGTTTGGTTGGTAGAGTGGTCACTATTAAAGATAAGCAATTATCTTTAAAGAAACATTCTCACTAATCAATATACTTAAATTCATTTAGATTTACTTGCTTGTTTTAACTATGAGTTATGGTATGGCAAATAGATGCTAAAACCATTTTTCTTAAATGGAAACAACCAATAATTGTGTATGTGACACAATTTAAAGGTTTTATATCTAATGTGCCAATAAAGCAAATCTCTGAAAGTGGTATCATCCATTTTGATGAAATAATCAAAGAGTTTGATTTTATCAAAAGTATGGATGGCCTTGTACTTATATTTGATTTAGTGGGAGCTATTGTCGGTTTCATGCATCATATATAATTAATATATGATACATTGAAATAGTATGCCTATATTCCAAAATTATAGGTGTAGCTATCCAAGACTTCCTTCATGATATAAAGGAGTGGCAATCTACCTTTAGAGTAAAGGTCTATATTGATAGGTATGATTGCTTAAGTTTTTAAGTACTTAGACAAGATGCTAAAATGTTTAGCATGGAATAATCTAAGAAGGGGTCTTATCTATATTATATAGAATAATCCTTTCATTGTACTAAACTCATTGTCTCCTTTGGTCCATGAAGAGTTTAAAATTGAAAGTTTGAGAATGTACTTGTAAACTTTCCTACAGAAATGATTTGCAAGTAATTATGCGTATATTCATAATATCAGTGTTATGTGTTGAAAGAGTTTCAAGTGAAACACAACTAAATTTCTACAATCAAAACCTTAACAAATGCTACTTGAGAAGTGGCAAAAGGAAACATGTGAATCTACAAGTTCAAATTTGAGTTTGAATTGGTTTATTCTATTAGAAGTCCTTCAACTTATGTTGAGACTATAATAGAATTTGTCCTAACAAAGGAACCAAAGTCTCATCATAGATCCACATATTTGTTAAGGTAGTTTCACAAGATTTGATGAAATCATTGGTGGAAATTAAAAGTAAAGATTAAAAGGAGTACCCATGGATTACAACATAGTTGATCCGTTCACTAAATCTTATCTTAATGAAAACATGATAGTCATGTTGGCTCATTTGGTTTTTAACTTGTGAGTGATTGGTTTTAGTGCAAGTGGGAGATTGTTAGTGTATATGCCCTAAAGTCAATCAACTTCTAGGGTTTATTATACACTTTGACTATTTATGTACTAATAAATGACATATTTATCATATTGATTGCTTATATTTTCATATAAGTATGATAAAACCCTTAGAATAAACTTAATCGATGAAATCATAAGAGTTATGATGGTGAGGTTCATTCGATTATAAATAAGGTTTATTCTTAAATATCTCTAGTCATAGTATTAACAAGAAAGGGTATTGTTAATACGGTTAGACTAGCATATACTATGCCGCTTCTATATGAGAAGTAGTAGACCTCATCTACTATGGTGTGTGAGACACCTAAGCAAGTATATGGGTGCTTGATGGTATGATCAAGTTCACTAGATTGATCCACATAGAGACATCCTTTAAATGCCAAAGGATTAATCTCTAAGTGACGTTTATGTAAATGATTCTTAGACTTAAGGTTATCATGATATCTTGAATATGGATAGTTATACTTTCTTTGTTATATGATTGCTCCTGTAAAAGGGAATGCTCACATCATTAGCAAATGGGTGTATCTTTGAAGTATGGAAAGATGGTGAATAACCTATAAGGATTTACCGCCTCTTATGTGAGAGGAGTTATCTCATGTTTGACCACTTGTAGAAGTATAACTCAGAAATCTTAGCGCTAAGTGGGAAAGTCTTAGAAAGTGTTTCTAAGAACTTCTTCATTGGAGTTATATTTTGGTACAAGAGAAAGAGCATTAATCACACCATGGAATAGGTACAACTTATTCCAAGATTAATGTGAGATAAGTGTGGTAAAAGGATATTAGTTACATTATAAATGTTTACTGAAAGGTGAAGTCATCCACTTGACTTTTCTCATTACTTGGGTAGTCATGATGTATTGCTAGATACCAATCTTGATCTATAAGTATGAGCTGATTGATTAGTAGAATCAGTGATAAATTAAAAGGAGTTTTAATTTATCTAGTTCTTATTTATTAAGAATGTATAGCTCATATTTATTGCCAACGTATATGAGAACCTAATGGGTCACACACATTAAGAACTTTCTTAGCTAGATTAAATGAATTTCAAGTGGGACTTGATAGATAAGTTTTATAACTTATAGTTTGATTTGTGAGACAAATTAAACTTGAGAGACTTATGGTGCAAATAAGTTTTAGTCTTCCAAATACAAGAGTTGTATTAGAATTAGGAAGCTAAATCTTATTGGAAACTGATTTCAGGTTTCCATAAGGATTTGACAACTTATTTGTCTATAAATACTCACTAAGCTTTTGCTAACAAGGAGAATTATCACACAATTTGTCTTGTGAGATTTTTGAGAAAAATCTTGAGAGAAAAAATACCCAAAATTCGTCCAAGAAAATAAGAGAAAAATTGCATCTCTTATTTCTTATCTTGGGATGAATTTTTCATGGTAAAAAATTGGGATTATCTCAATAGACTTGTGTGTGGTTATCTTGGCAATAGCTAGCACTAATCTAGTTTAAGCTAATTCGACCTTGGAGGTTCTAACTAAGGAGGTTCGTGGATCACCATTAGAGGCGGACGCATGTACGGCTCACGTGAATCTCTTTGCCATCCTGCATCAAATCTCCACCAAGTTCAAGGAGGTCTTCATGGATTGAGGTAATCTTCTTGAACTATCTCTATGTTACATGGATTTAATCAAAGGACGATCTATTAAAGGAATCAAAAATTTTAAATTTCCGCTGTGTTTATCTCCTTGATTCCTTACAGTAGATACCTGACTGCCTTGGGAGACATTCGTTGATTGTCCCTTTCCACTCAGAGTTCCTCCGGACCCCACTCCACTAGAGAATGTTCCCTTTACCATAGATCCTCTCGACGCTCCAGAAGGGTTTTCTTTTCCCATGTCTCTTCCAATCTTAGGGGTTGGAGCAGCCACATCCAATGGTCCTCGACTACTGCTAGGAGCATTCCTTTTTCTTGCATTGAAAGATCTAACTTGAGCCTTTGCCCCTTCAACCCTCTGGGATTTCTCAACGGCTTCACTAAAGCTATTGATTTGGGCAGCTGCCAAAATTTCTTGTATCTCCACTTTCAACCCTTGCACAAATCTCCTAATTCTCCTTTGTTCGGTTGCCACTAACTCGGGAGCAAACCTCGATAATTTGGTAAAGAGTGCCTCATATTCTGCGACACTTAACGTCCCCTGCTTACATCTAATAAAATCATCTTCCCTCTTCTCCTAGACTAGTGGGGGAAGAAACTTAACATTAAATTCTCTAGTAAAGTTCACCCAAGTTCTGGGGATTTGCTCTCTTTCCCATTTCACCCTTATCATATTCCACCATGCTCTAGCGGCTCCCTCAAACTGAAATATGGCAAATGACACTTGCCTGTCCTCCGTGTAATCTAAGGCAGCAAAAATATCAGAAATTCTCTCCAACCATCCTTCAGCAACTTCAGGGTTGGGTTCCCCAAGGAATTTAGGCGGGTTAAACCTTTGAAATCGCTCAAAAGCTCTATCCTCACCAACCCCAAGGTTGATAGGCTATTGTTCGGGACCAGGGCCATGTTGGCCAGCCATACGGTCTAATATTTCAGTCATTCGGTTCATGGCCATAGCCATTTACTCTACAAAATTAACCCCAGCCCCTTGATCCTAATCGGCTGCTGACTCACGGTCACCTCCAATATCTTGGAGTGGCCTAGTCCCTCGTCCTTGTCCTCGGCCTCTTCTACCCTCCATAGTTCTTCAGAGGGCAAACATTTTAATATAACAGCAAAATACAATACACTATTAGAAAATCAAGTTAAAAAGACAAATAAAACACTTTATATACATAACTCGTAATAACAGAAGTGCCAGGAGTACATCAGATGAGCATGCTTTTAACAAAAGACACACGTAAGTCACATCAAATTCACAAATACAGTTAAGCAAAAGTACAGTATTCAAAAGCTAGTAAACATGCAATTTACAGGGATTGAGAACCCACTCTGATGATTTTTCTCACAAAAGATTACATGAAATCTTAATTCCATGCTCGGCTAATCTACCAAGTCTTAGAAGTAGAAGCCTTCATGGAAGCACTCTTCAAGGGGTCAAACTCCAAATACTGGGGATCTGTCTTAGCCATGGTGGCATCCCCTCCCGTGTTCTTCTTACTAACCACTACATTCTCCTCAACTCGATTAGCCTCAAAGACTTCCTCAATCCTAGCCTCACACTTGGTCATTATGCCATCGGCTCGCCCTCGAGCAACCTTCATTCCTCAAGCTCTCGAATCCGATCACCCTGAGTCCGTTCTACAGTCGTAAGCCTACCTACTTCTTCTTGCAACTCCCCATTAACTTTGGTCAATCTCTTTCTCTCATGGTAGATAGATAGGACCATATGATCAAGGTAAACACATACTCTCCAATACTCACAAAATCATCTAGATCTGATCCTAGGGTTATAAGCCCTATAATCACCTCCTAATCTTGGTTGGTAACAAATCACGGGTTGAAGATGTCTAGGCATATCATCATCACCACCACAATCCATGTCCTTCAAGAATGAACCCAACTAGAACTCAACAGAACTTAGGCATTATTAACACTTAAACACAGTTTAAGAGCTTTTTCTTACACTTGTCTCTAACCTGCTAAACTTTCAAATACTTAGTAACTCTAATTCTCACCCAATCATCAAATGATGATGTCACCATACGCTTAACACATAATCTGATTCCCATAGTCCAGCACCCTAAACTTTAAGCCTAGGATACATTACAGAGATCTGAAACCTAGGCTCTGATACCACCTGTCATGACCCACCACTCCCTAGAGCGTACCCTAGGGTATCAGTAGGCGCCTGCCTAGTTCTCGTCAGGACTCACTCACTCAAACATCATATGACTTATCAAACTAAAAATCTAAACACAATACAAATCGAATAATAACTTACAAACCCATAACTTAAAATTACAAACTTTGAATACATAAATCCTCCAACCATACAATCAGGTTCCATATTACAAAAACTTTCAATAACCATAATCCAAAGTTCTCAAAATAATCAACATAAGTAAACCCTAATTCTAAGGGTTCGCTTCTCCACTTGGGTACTCATTTCCATAACCACATTCCAAATTTACAATTCAAATCTCTCAAGACAATTACAAAAGTAAACCTCAAAACTAATGGTGAGCTCCTTCGCTTGGCTTCTCGGTCCCTGCTAAGGAAAACAAATTTGAAAGGTTGAGCTAAAAAGCCCGTGAGTTCCCAAAAACAAGCAAAGCACATAACACATATGATTCTTCACTCAAGATTCACACTTGGAAATAAACAAGTAAGGAAAGCCAATAATCACACAAGAGTAGGATACAAGTAGCCCTCAAGGGCTAAGGTCCTCGAAGCTGGAGCACATTCCTGGACCGGTGCACAATTCTAGTAGTTGACACGCCGTCAACTTTCACACTTAACCAAGTAGAACACCACTTACTCCTTTCTCCACCAAAACCCCCAACCGGGCCCGCCAGCCTAACAGGAAATTTATATTCACGTATAGCTCTACAACAGGGACAAGGCAATTTGCCAAGTCCAGAGCACACAACACGTCACGTAGCCCAAGGTAGTTAATCTCCTCGACCTGGGTCTTCCCAACGGCTCGAGTCAATAACTTACCAACGGGATTAAGTTAATCATGTAGCCTAAGATTGTTAAATCTCCTCGACCTGGGTCTTCCGCAACGGCTCGAGTCGATAACATACCAAGGGGATTAAGTATTCTCAAGAACAGGAAATACAAGACACGTCATTTCACTTCATATAATTCAAAACAGGATTCATGGCACAAGACAAGAGATTCAAAGTATACTCAAAATATCATGAAAACACTCTTGCAAGTAGTACCATTCAAATGGGAGTAAGGGTGAAAAAGTACACACTATTCCATTTGATGGATCAAAATCTATTTTTCACATGATTTCACATTTCCAGTTAAATACACATAGTCAAGTATCATGCATGGAAACTCACCAAAGTAATAGGGTTCAGCTTCCACGTATGGGTCAAACTCACTGTCTTGTACACTCCCTAAAACAAGTTCAAAAACAGTAGTTGAGATTTACTTCATCTCTCAAATCACTGAAACACTTCACTCTCACTTTTTAGTTTCAAACCACATTTTCCAAGATCCCCTCAAGGAAAAAACTTTCATTTCACATGATACAATGTTCCACATAAATCCTTTTAGAAATCACGTTATCAATTCAAAATAACACTCCACCGATGTACTCATTCGAACTACAAGCACGTTCTCTTTCACAAAATATTTAAGTGAGGTCTCTCACCTAAAAATCACTTTTTGCACAACACGTTCGACATTCACTTTTAGTTAAAACTTTCATATTAACATAAAACACTTCATACCACGCCATTATATTAAAAATCTCTAGAATTTGACCAAAACATGGCAAAACCCTCAAATTCAATTAAACGGCACTTTTCATTCGAATTTCATGAAAAACTTCACTTTTCACCTTTTAAATTTCAAACATTCCCTCACACACACACACACACTCACAATTTGAACAATATACATGTTTTTCTCAGAAGAAAACTCTTCGAGAACGTTCACAACATTTCAAAATCAAACATTAAAATTACCAAGCATGGGTTTGGCCATAACATACATTTTCCTTCAAACTTTTTCAACAACTAAAACCCTAATTTCTAACCATATCATGATAAATTCACAAATAACATTCAAATCCCAATCAGGTCCTCAAGTCCGCTACCTAGAGGCCACCTCAAGTCCGCTACCTAAGTTGGGATTCCAAGAGCCCAACTTCATCCTTTTCAGATGAGATCATTTTTACCAATATCAACCATAGATCTAAACTATTTAACACTAATAAAGCTAGATCTACAAGTTTCAAGGCTTATACCTCCGGATCTAACACGATCCGACACGATCAAAGATGATCTCGTGAGTTTCCTCCTTCCAAGAGTGCTCCAAGCCTAGCAACCTTCACAAGCTTCGATCTTAGCTCTCGATCTACAAGTTTCGTCGAAGATTTCCAACACCAAGCTCAAACCCAATCTTTTTCTTCTCTTTCTTTTTCCTCCAAATTTTTGAACTTTACTCCTCTTTCTCTTCCTTCAATCGGCTGCCATGGAGGGAAAAACTCAAGCCATAAACCTTCACAAATTCAAGGTTCTAACTGAAGAAGAAATGAAAGATTTAACCACAAGACTTACCTCTCTTCCCTTCCTCCTTCTCCCACTCACTCATGGCTGCCAAGGATGGATGATTAAGCCCAAGAATCCTCCACTAAGATCTTACACTTCAAGTTGATGGATGATCAAGAAGATTGAAGCTCAACTACAAGCTTTTCCTCTCTTTCTTCTCCACCAAGAATCGGACCAGCCCCTCTCTATCTCCTCTCTCTTTCGGCTGCAAGAAGTGAAGAAGATGATGGTGTTTGATGGTGCTTGAAGTTTCAAGAAGATTTGATGGAAGAAAGGAAGAAACAAGAATGAAATCTCTCTCTCTCTCCTCCTTGAAGAGTTCAGCAGCCTCTGTCTCTCTTCTCCCAAGTTTGTAGCTGAAAAGTGAAGCTTGAGGATGCAAGAAAGTCAAGGCTTTTATGGTTCAAAAAGTGCACTTCCCTTATTTAAGGGAAAAAGTGCTTTTTGGCACTTTATGTCACGTCACACGTGATAGTCCAACTTACACTGTTTTACTCCATTCCAACACTGTCGAATCTTCATAATATTTTCAAAATATCACTACGTATGCTCGATTTCAAGTCCAAATCACTATTCACGCGTCGGAACAATTTTTTAACGCTAGTTTTGGCCAAAACCACACACCGGCAAACAATTCGTATAAAATTCTCTAAATTGGAAAAATAATCACTTTAAACATATATTCACTCATTTTTCAATAAATAAACATAATATAAATAATATTATGCATTTTTAAAATAATATCTGAATTTTGAGGCCCTCACATAACATATCCTTGAATAATCCTCTCTGATTGTCCATCAGTCTGACGATGATATGTCATACTAAACCCTAATTTGGTCCCTAAAGTTTCTTGCAATTTTTACCAGAATCGGGATACAAATCGAGGGTCTCTATCAGAAACTATTTTCACCGGATCAGAAACTATTTTCACCGACACTCCATGTAATCTTACAATCTCATCTAAATACAATTGAGCTAGTTTCTCCAAGGAATACTTCATGTTAATGGGCAAGAAATGAGCCGATTTGGTTAATCTATCTACAATCGCCCAAACTGCATCGTAGCCTTTTTGAGTTCGTGGTAACCTTGACACAAAGTCCATAGTCACGTGCTCCCACTTCTATTCTGGTATTTCCAAGGGTTGCAGTAATTCTGAGGGTTTCTGGTGCTCTGCTTTTACTTGCTGACAAGTTAGGCATGTTTGAACGAATTGTGCGATCTCTCTTTTCGTATTATCCCACCAATACAGCTCCTTTAGATCTTGATACATTTTACCTGAATGAATTGAGCAATCTCTCTTTTCATATTATCCCACCAATACAGCCTCTTTAGATCTTGATAAATTTTACCACTTCTGGGGTGTACTGTATATCTAGATCGATGAGCCTCCTCCAAAATTTCTCTTTTTAACTCCTTGTCCTTTGGCACCACAATTCGATTTCAGAACCTTAGAATTCCATCAGGTCCTACCTTAAAATCTAGTAATTCTCCCTTTTCTACTTTCTCTATCCACTTTTGCACCATACGTTCCTTCTTTTGTGCCTTCTTGATGCGGTCTAACAAAGTAGATCTCGCCACGATACTCCCAAAGATTACTTTTTGTCGTTCGAGTCGGGGGTTCCACTTACTAACTTTTTCTAACAGATCCCATTCTTTTATCCTCAAACCAGCTACCTGAGCTTTTCGACTTAAAGCATCTGCCACTACATTGGCCTTCCCAGGATGATAATTGATTGCACATTCATAATCCTCCAAAAATTCTATCCATTGACGTTGCCTCAAATTTAGTTCCTTCTGAGAAAATAAATACTTAAGACTCTTTATATCGATAAATACCCTAAAAATCACCCCATACAAATAATGCCGCCATTTCCTCGAGGTAAAAACCACAGTGGCTAACTCCAAGTCATGAGTCGGATAATTTTGTTCTTGGGGTTTCAACTTCCAAGAGGCATACAACAAGACTCACTTTAGGAGTTGCTTTCTCTCTCTCTCTCTCTCTCTCTCTCTCTTGTTTTGTTGTACTAGGGTTTCACCTCGCAGGTATGGCTCGCGACCCTCCAATCAATGATTGGAGGGCAGCCTGGTACGTCATCCTCTCCCATTTTTCAAAAGAAGGCGTTTTCCGAATTGTTCAAGGAGAATCATGTGAATCGACAAGAAATCAAGGCAGCGGTCTCCACGGGGGAACCGACTGTGTATTCGCGGCGTGAACTTGGATCTTGTTGCAGCACCATACCAATACACATTGGTTGGTAAGTTTTCGAGAGAACGTCCATCTATGGAGGAGTTGCGAAAGTTCTTTCGTTCGTTGGACTTGAAGGAGGTGGCCAATCTTGGTCTTCTTGATAGCAGACACGTGCTGATTCGGCTATCCAATGAAGCAGATTTTCTCCGTCTTTGGTCTCGCAATCTGTGGTACGCGAATGGCTTTCCTATGAGAGTCTTCAAGTGGACGTCCTCATTTCATGTGGATAGGGAGTCCTCCTTAGTCCCGGTATGGTTCCAGCTTCCTAAACTCCCGATCCATTTATTTCATAAACAATGCCTTTTCCAAATCACTTCGGTTTTGGGAAAGCAGTTGTTTGTTGATTCAGCAATGGCAAAATTGTCACGTCCGAGTGTTGCTAGGGTTTGTATTGAAATTGACCTTCTCAAACCTTGCCCTAATTGAGTTTGGATTGGTTTGGGTGAGCATGATGGGTTTTGGCAAGAGCTGGTTCCCGAAAATATCCCAAGATAATGTTCATTTTGTTTTCGACAAGGCCATGATCAAGAGGATTGTCACGTTAAGAATCCACAGCTTCGAAAGAACCCCCAACAGAGGCTTGGCTCGGCTATGGAAAGAACTGGTAAGTCCTTGCGGGATCCTGAATAGGTGTCGGTGGGGATCAATAAGGTGAAAGCAAATATGGAAATGCAACAAAATTTGTCGGAATTGAATACACAGACTCCGGACGTGAGCGATATGGGCATGGTTATACCTCATGAGATTCCTTTGATGGAGACGGCGCAACAGAATCAGACTGATAAGGAAGTGGCGTTAGAGGATCATCCTCTGATGCCTATTGTTGATACAGCAATTGCCAAGGCTGCCGATTCGATATTCGAAGCGATGGCTGACAAGGTGCTGCAACAGGATTCACCTGTGTTGGTGAGTGAAGATGATGGGAAGAGACAATACGGGAGGGTGAGATGGCACAGTAGGCGGTTGGTGCAAGTGAACTGAATTTATCTTTTATAAAAACTGGAGTGCAGCAGCAGCAGTCCGATGAGGTTGATAAGGAAAAGGGTAATCAGAATGAGATGCTGCAACAGCAGATGGTCTGTGCAAATAAGTTAAATCTTTCTCCACAGAAATTTGGGATTTCGGATGCTTCGCTGGAGAGATTAAAGCAACATTTAGATGGGTTGAAACCGAGGAATGATTCCTTGGTGGGTATCCACAGAGCATCACGCAAAGGTGACTCCATTTCACATACTTTGTTTACCAGATTCTAATGTTTAAATTCATGTTCTGGAATGTTAGGGGTATTGCTAATCGGCTTACTTTATTACGTTTGGCAAAATTAAAAAGAATTCATTCTTTGTCGTTGCTTGCAATTTGTGAGCCAATGGTTGAAGGTACTCGCCTTGAATCAGTTAGATGACAATCGAATTATAAGCATGCATTGGCTATTGGGTGTTTCATACGGATGATTTAACTGTTCATTTAAAAGACCAGGGTAGTCAATTCTTGGCTCTTCGTTGTTCTCACTTCAGATACAAGGATCCTTTTCTGGCAGTATTTGTTCATGGGTCGTGTGATGTTTTTGAACGACAAAGGCTGTGGGTGTCGTTGCTTTCGCTAACAGTGTTGGGTCTGCCAATGGCGACAATAGGGGATTTCAATGCTATTCTTACACCAGACGAAAAGAAAGGTGGTCGACCGTTTCGGGTGGCTGAAGCTGAAGACTTTTCAAACTTTGTGCAGTCAGCTGAGTTAACTGATGTGGGCTTCTCGAGGCCAGCGTATACTTGGTGTAATAACCATTATGGTCGAGCTCGGGTTTGGAAACGGCTTGATCGTTTGTTCATTACACGGCATTGGGATCGAGCTGGGGTGGATTTCTTGGTATGCCATTTGGGTCGTACATGTTCGGATCATTCGCCTTTGGTTGTATCGTGTAGTGTGGCTGATGGAGGGGGTCCAAGGAACTTTCGCTTTCTTAACATTTGGTGCTCTCATCACTCATTCTTGGAGGTTGTCCGGGATGCTTGGGAAGCGTAGTGTGAGGGCAGGCCATGGCGAAGGTTGCTGTTTAGGCTAAGAGAGACGAAGGCTAAGCTTCGGATTTGGAATGGTGAGGTGTTTGGGAACATTCCAGACAGAATTCGCCAAGCTGAAGAAGAAGTTCGAGGCAGAGAGGAAGTTGCTCAAGTGGATCCTTCTGATGTTAACACGATTGCGGTTCAGGAAGCTCAAGCACGGTTGAAATACCATCTTCGGTGTGATGAAGGTTTTTGGAGGCAAAAAGCTCGTCTAAAATGGTTTGAGGTTGGTGATGTCAATTCAAAATTCTTTCATGCCTCGGTAAAGCGGCGTGCAAAGGCTGCATGTTCAGTATAAAAAATCGGAAGGGAGATTGGATTACAAAGCCCGAGGAAATAAGGCAAGAGGCGGAACAATATTTTAAAAACATCTTCGCAGCTGCACATGAGAGATGTGGCTCCCAGATGATCTTACGATTGATTCCAAAGTTGGTTACGGGAGAGGAAAATGATTTGTTGCAGGCGGTCCCTGAGGAGGAGGAGATTAGGAGGACAGTTTTTGCAATAGATGGAGATTCGGCAGCTGGGCCAGATGGATTCTCTGGCCGTTTTTTCACGGAGGCATGGGGAATTGTCGGACATGATGTGGTGGAAGCGATTGAAGATTTTTTTGTAGGAGCAGCACTTCCTCAAGGTGTTACTTCCACGCTTCTTGCATTGATTCCTAAGGTCGTGTCCCCTTCATCGTTTTCCCAGTTTAGACCTATCAGCTTGTGTAACTTCCTGAATAAAGTTATATCCAAAATTATGGTTAAACGGCTAGAGGGAGTTTTGCATAGAATTATCTCACCCCAGCAAAGTGGCTTTGTTAAGGGACGGGCTATTGTTGATAATGTGCTGTTGGCACAGGAGATGGTCTGTCGTATAGGTAGGAAAGTGAGGGGTTCCAACTTGTTGTTTAAGTTGGAAATGGCAAAGGCGTATGATAGGGTAGATTGGTTGTTTCTGATTCAAGTTTTGCGGGCATTTGGGTTTGGGGAGCAATTTATTGATATGGTGTGGCGTTTAATTTCCAATTGTTATTTTTCGGTTCTCGTAAATGGACGGTCTTGTGGGTATTTTAAGGCAATGAGGGGAGTCCGGCAAGGGGATCCACTCTCTCCGGCTTTATTTATTATTTCTGCTGAGGTGCTCTCACGGGGCCTCAACGCTTTGTTGACACATTCATGGTTCTCCCCTTTTGCGGTCCCGATGCAGGTGTCACCGATTACACATCTCGCTTATGCTGATGACATCATTATTTTCTTGCGAGGGGATACAGTCTCTATAAAATGTGTTATGGAGGTGTTGCATGAGTATCAAGAGTGTTCGGGGCAGCTTGTGAATAAAGAGAAGAGCTGTTTTGCTTTGATGGACAAGGTCTCTGGTAGATTTCGGTGAAAACTTACTGGGTTGACGGGTTTTAGTTTTGCACAATTTCCTTTGAAATATTTGGGTTGCCCTCTGTATACTGGACGTAGTAAATGCTCATATTTCCAGCCGTTGGTGAATTCCATTACTAGTCGTATTCAGGTTTGGAGTTCTAAATGGCTTACTTATGGAGGTAGACTGACGTTATTAAATTCAGTGCTTATGTCGATACCAATATACTTGTTATCGGTCATGCATCCGCCGAAGGGGGTGCTAAATCAGTTGGCTAGAATTTTTGCTCAATTTTGTGGGGTCTGTGGAATTTGGGCTCGACATCATTGGGCATCCTGGGAGACGGTGTGCAAAGACCGGGAGAGTGGGGGCTTGGGCGTTCGACCTTTGGACGTTGTTGTAAAAGCATTGGAAGGCAAATTATGGTGGCACTTTTCGTCAGCGGAGGTGTTTATGAGGCATGAACTATGGCTCAATTATATTGCTTTGGGATGCATCCGAATAAGGCTGTGGTGAAAATGTCAGACTCACCTACCTGGAAGCAGATGCTTTTGGCTCAGCCTTTAGTGGAGCTTAATAGTTGTTGGGATGTAGTGTGTGGGGATTCTTCTTTCTGGTGGGATAATTGGATTGGGTATGGGCCGTTGGCATGGCAATTTCCATCGTTGGAGAATGACGACTGCATTGCGGACTACAGACAGAAGAATGGTTGGGTTATGTCAAGATTAGTTGTGAGTCTTCCTTTGGAGATTGTTAGGCGAATTTTGATGGTACCTATTTATTTGGAGGAGTCAGGGACTGATAGGTTGTATTGGAAGGGGTCGGCAGAAGGAAAGTTTCAGGTCCATTCAATGGTGAGGTTTCTCAGGGGAGGAGACGCTTCCTTGTGGGTCTGTAAACGCATTTGGTTGAATGGAGTGCCTTTGAAGATGTCATTTCTGTTGTGGAGGGTGATGAGCAATAGGGTCCCGGTTTGGGGCAATCTGCATCGTTTTAATATACAGGGGCCGTGCAGGTGTTACTGTTGCAGGGATAAGAAGGAAGAAAGTACTCAACATATTTTTTCTTGGGGATCTTTCCCGAGCAGGATTTGGGAATTTTTTGAGGCTGGTTTTGGATTCTCGACAGCGAATAAGGACATCCGTGGAAGATGTATCGCGTGGTGGTTACAATCGTCTACACGGCCGGCGGTGTCATGGTTGTTCCGGCTAATCCCCATACTCATTATTTGGCACCTTTGGAAAGCAAGAAACAGGTTTGTTTATGATGGGGAGAATCCATCCGTGCATCTCACTTGTAAGCAGATTTATGAGGATGCTAAGGATCTTGCTGGTATTCGATTTCCGGTGTTACGACAGCAAGGGAAGGATCTTGCATGGGCTGATTTTATTTCTGGGGCTGCCAGGGTCCAATTTAGGATCTTTGGGAGTCCAGTTTGGTGGCGTAGGCCACCGATGGGAGTCATGAAGCTGAACACGGATGGTTCGTGTGTGCAAGATGGTCGGGGTGGAGGAGGTGGAGTTGTGAGAGATGGTTGTGGAAGGGTTATTTTTGCTTTTGCTGAGGCTTATTCAGAGGCGTCGGTGCTGTATGCAGAAACGTGCGCTTTGATCAAGGGTTTAGAGATGTGCTGGAATCGTGGAATTCAGGGCATATATGTGGAAGTGGACTCTAAGATGTTAGTTCAAATGGTAAAGGGGGAAGTGGCTATTCCTTTCAAGCTGATGCCTTTTTTTAGACGTCTTAGAGGTTTTGAACGTAACATTTGTTCTATCCAGCATTGTTTTCAGCAAGAAAATTCTGTGGCTGATGCCTTGGCTGCTTTAGGTAGCCAGGGTTTGAGTACCATCTATTAATCTTTTAGTCAGTTACCTAAAAACAGACGAGGTTTATGTAATATGGATAGGTTCCAAATTCCATCATTTCGGTTTCAAAAGAAAGTTGTATTTTCGGAGGTTAGGTCTGGTCCCCCTCCTTGAATTTGAATAAATTATGGGCCTTTGGCCTTTTAAAAAAAAAAAAAACTTCCAAGAGGCATATGCAATCACATTCCCATTTTGCATCAATACACATCCTAAACCCTCTCTCGAGGCATCCGTATATACTGTAAAACTATTTTTTCCATTAGGCAAAGCCAAGACTGGTGTCGAGGTCAATCGTTTCTTAAGTTCTTGGAAACTAGCCTTACATCTAGTATCCTAGACAAACTTACCATGCTTCTTATTCAGTTCAGTCAAAGGTCTGGCAATCTTAGAATAAATCGACGGTAATACCCTGCCAACCCCAAGAATCTACAAATCTCAGTCAGATTCTCTAGTTGTTTCCACTTAGCAACAGCTTCTACTTTTACCGGGTCCACAGCGATCTCATCTTTTGAGATTATATGCCCTAGAAAGGATATTTTCTCTAACCAAAACTCAGACTTGCTAAACTTGGCATACAATTGATGTTCTCTTAGGGTTTGTAAAACTACCCTCAAATGTTGCTCATGCTCTTCATGAGTCTTAGAATAAATCAAGATATCATTAATAAATACTATCACAAATTGGTCCAAGTAGGGTTTGAAAATTCGGTGCATCAAATCCATAAAAGCTGTTGGGGCGTTAGTCAACTCAAATGGCATCACTGCAAATTCAAAATGTCCATACCTAGAATTAAAAGCAGTTTTAGGTATATCTTCCTTTTTAATTCTCAATTGATAGTACCCTTGTCTAAGATCCAACTTAAAGACCACCACCGCTCCTTGCAACTGATCAAACAAGGGTACTATCATTAAACCCCGATAATCAAGGGGTATTTATTCTTAATTGTGACATCATTAAACCCCAATAATCAATACATAGCCTTAGACTTCCATCTTTCTTCTTAACAAGCAAAACCGAGGCACCCCACTGAGACTCGCTTTCTCAAATAAACCCTCGTTCTAACAAGTCTTGCAATTGCAGCTTTAACTCTTTCAATTTGATAGGTGCCATCCTATAAGGAGTTTTTGAAATAGGTGACGTCTCAGGTACCAGATCAATCTTAAGCTCTATCTCTCTTTCTAGTGGTAGTAGCACTAACTCATTAGGAAAAACCTCCAAATACTCTCCTACCACTGGCACATCCTTGATCTCTATCTTATCTCCCGGCGTGTTAATCAGAAAGGCTAGGTATCCCTGGGCTCCTTTACTCAAGCAATTTTCTAGCCTTAATTCCCGAAATGAGAGCTGAAGAGGCTAACTTATCCCTTACATTTAACCTCAAGGTTGCCTCCCCGGGTATGCAGAACTCAACCACTTTGATCCTACAATCCAACCGAGCATGATATCGAGCCAACCAATCCATTCCCAATATAACATCATACCCCTCAATATCTAGACTTGTCAAATCTACTACCAATCTCCGCTCTCTAACCCAAATCTCACAATTCCTATAGATGATGTTGGTGATTAAACATTGATTACCAGTAGGTGTTCGAATTTCCAAGTAATAGGGTAATTTTTCATATTTCACATCAATCCCATACATAAAAATAGGGTTACAAATGAATAAGTAGCACTAGGATCTATCAAAACCTTAGCTAAACGATGAAATATAGGGATCGTACCTTTAACGACCTCCGATGAATCAGAGACTTGGTGTTGATCTATAGCGTACACCCTTGCTGGTACTTTTTGCCTATTTCCTCCCACATTTGACGGCCTAGGGTTTGTCCTTCCTGACCATTGCACTTCATTCCCTTCTAGTGCCAAGTTTGGGCAACTGGCGATTCGGTGCTCGGTACTTCCACAGTGCAAGCATTTCTACCCTTTTCTCCAACACTCATCCTCGGTGTGGTTAGGCTTCCCACAAAATCCACAAGTCACATGAGAAGCCGATGCTTGAGCTCCTGGTGAAGTAGTTCTTGGTTGTCCCCGCCCACTTTGGGCTCCTCTCGATGGGGCTTCTCTTGGCATTCCTGTGATTCTCACACCTCTTGTCCCTCTTCCGACCTTGGGCAATGGTGCACTCCTATTGACTTGCCATCGATTGAAACTCGGTACATCCCTTTTCTTAGCATGGAAGGCCTTTACTTGAGGCCTTGCAATTTCGACTCTCTGTGCCTTCTCAAGAGCTTCCCTGAAAGTAGTTATGTGAGTGGCTGCTAATCCCTCCTGGATTTCCATGTTTAGACCTTTCACAAATCGCCTAATTCTTTTCTGCTCGGTCACTACTAGCTCAAGAGTGAACCTAAACAACTTAGTGAATTGCACTTCACATTCGGCAACACTTTGAATTCTCTGACGAAGCTTTATAAACTCATCCTCCCTTTTTTCTTGGATCAATGGTAGGAGAAATTTTTCATTAAATTCCCGAGTAAAATTTAGCCAAGTCCTAGGAGCTTGTTCCCTTTCCCATCTAGCTCATATTACATTCCACCAAGAACGAGCGACTCCCTCAAATTGGAAGGTGGCAAAATTCACTTGCCTCTCTTCCGAGTAGTTCAACATTGCAAAAATATCATTCATCTTAACTAACCAATTTTCGGCCACTTCAGGGTCAGGTCCACCAAAGAATTTAGGTGGAGAAAATTTCTGAAAATGTTCGAGGGCTCTATCTTCTCCTCCCTCAGGGATCCCAGGGTGTCTAGGCTGGTCATTAGGGTTTTGACCCTGACAATCCACTAACTGAGATAACAGATTAGCCATGCAGTTATTGGCCGTAGCCACTTGATCCCCTACTTCTTCCCCGGTCCTTGATTTTGATTACCCACAGATTCTTGGTCATTCCCTTGTCCTTGAGGTTACCTGGGTCTACACCCATGGCCTTGTCCAGGTCCTCTCCCATCCATATTTTTAAATGTGTCTAGAGGTATATAACCAAAATTAAACACTTTCGCAAACCATAAACCAAATGTAGTCAATCATAATTTCATGAAGCCAAGCACAAATTAACATAATCTTTCACATATCACATTAGGTTCACAACCAAGTACATTAGATCAAGACATAAAGCCATTTCACAACACAATTCGACAAGTTAACACAAAACATATTAAACATGGCCTTAGCAAAAGACAAGGGCCAAAGCAAAAAGCAAAACACGCACCCTCCTAGTTTTTTTTTTCCAACCTATCCACCTTTACAATGGGTCAAAACAAAGTTCACAACTAAAAGATCACTAATTTGGTCCTCCACCACCCCTCGCAGATCCAGAGGATTCCTTAATCTTGGTAGGTTCAGCCTCAGCCCCATTTCCCACGCTAGAGCCTTCATTGCCTCGATCCCTAACTTCTCTTACTCCCCTAACGAGGCGATCGTTGACTTCATGTAGTTGCTCACGAAGAGCATCAGTTCTTCCTTGTTCCTCATCAATAGTTTCCTCAAGTTCTTGGATCCTATCCCTTTGCATAGCCACGGTGGCTCTCAACTGCTCTAACTCCTCTTGCTGCCTACGATTATCTCTAGTCAGTCTCTTCTTGTCTTCTAGCAATGACAAAACCACATCATTGGGATACGCATAAGTCATCCAATAGTCACATTGCCGCCTAGGCGGTGGCGATCAACACTTGGGGGCCTCCGCCTAGGTCGATAACTAACCATCGGAAGGTGCCTGGGCTGCTCATCCCGACATGTCCACCATTCCCATTCATTTCCTACAAATATAAACAAAATCAAACTTAAGTCAACTTATTAAATTTTGAGTCTTAAGACTACAGTTTAATCACACCTATATTGTATAACAACTAGACTTTCAATCTGCCCAAATTATTTCAAACCCTAGGTTACATTACCAAGCTGCCCACCTCCCCAAGAACTAGAGGGATTGGCGATTGCCCAACTCTCGTCGGGACTTAAATTTGAATACACATTCACTAGCTAAACCATAATAGCAAGTACGAATTTCCTCAATGCCAAAGTTATTGTGGCGGCCCCACCTCTCCCTAGGGCGTACCCTAGGGTATCAGTGAGCACCTTGACTCGCCGGGACTTCGGTCGGTCAAATTCATTCTAACCATGGTTTATGTTAAAAGATACAACCATGAGATTGGTTCAACTTAATACATCAAATCAACCACGAGTTCATACTACAAACCCTTAACATAATAATCCAAAAGGTAATTCAGGAATTGTTTCCCAAAGTCATCAAGCGGAAATATTTTTACCAAACAAACTTCAAAGACTAGATCGGTCTCGGTCGGCCTCAGCGATCTAAAACCACGAAAAGTGCAGGAAGGGAAAATATATGGGGTGAGCTTCTAAAGCCCAGTGAGAGTCGAAAACACATAGCAATTAAGCACATAGACATAACAAGCTTTAGTAAAACATTAATGTTCATATAGGACCCGTTTTCAAGTGCGGTAAAGTTTCCAATTAAAGAAAGTTAGCAGTAGTTTCTTTTCCAAATATCGGGTTTCAAAGCGGTAACAATCATGGTGCTCATTGAGCCAATCAATCAAGAACGATCCGCGTAACAATGGATTAGTGCGGCTCTAGAGGTGGCCCGTTGAGCGTGGCACTTAGCCCGTAATCAAACAATCGCGAAAGCGAGTCTGCGGAGCTACGGTCATTTTATTTCTTTCTCCATCCCCTTTCACCCAACCGGATCGAACTAAACAAAGGCGGTGTACACTCGAGGTAACCTTGGAGCGGACCCGGGGTCCGTCGGCGTACCGACCAAGCCCCTGCCGGCTGGAATAGGCCGACTTCGCCTCGGGGTTTGGGATCCCTGACCAAGCAGGTCATGCAGGTTGACATGCACAAGCAGTGCAGTGGTTTAGTTTATTATTTTAGGCGAGGACAAGCTGACACTCAATTTCAACCTCGAACCCCTTGGGAGGTGCACCAACCTTTAGGGGTGAGGGGCCTTGAACCAGCCTCTTAGCCTCAAGCCTCGAAAAGAAAACAAGTTTTATTGTTTTAAAACAGAACATACTAAACCACCTAAGCACGTTGAGTCAAATCAAGAAATAAACTTATTTTACATAAAACCCTAGTTTCCATCATTCAACGATAAATCACATTTAGAAACCAGTCATATAATAACAAGTAATTCCTAACAACAAGGATCAAGTAGCAACAAATAGGAACCCTCACCTTAGTTTGGTCAAGGTTGAGTAGGTGAATCAAAATCCTTGGTCTCAAAGCTCGTTTGTATCACCGGCGGGTCTGAGGTACATAATTACTATATCAATTTCTAATTATAAAATCAATTTTGACCAATTCACTTCTTTTATGAAAAGCAAGGATGTATTTAGGTTTAACCGAAATATGAGTAAGTTTCGAAAGTTTGGGGGAAATTCGGGTTTAACAAATTTAGTAATTGATACACTAAGAGTTTTGATAGCGTAATGTATCACCTTTGAATAATTTAGAAATAGTTTGCCTTAGTTAGAAAATTGACTAGCGGAGGTTTAGTTCTTTTGTCATAGTACAAAGCGAGTTTTCATAATTTTAATTGGTTTGAGAGACAATTTGATTGTTTTACCCGTTTTGGTCTTGCTAATGAACAATACCTCTGGGATTAAAACAAGTTTTATATGTCTGAATTTGAGTTTGTAAAGTTAAAGTTTTAGTCAAATGACCAAATGTTGTAGCGAAAGTTTCATAAGGTGCATCGCGTAAAACCAGTTTTACCACGGTTTCTTTCAAAATCGAATCGGAGTTTTACTGCGTGAATTGCATGATTTTGGAACCGTCAAAACTAGATTCATAGTTCTTTATTTTCTCAGAGAACATGAAAACAATTCAGACCAGAAATCATTCAAATTTGGCCATTAAGTTTCGAAACCATCATTTCAGAAAATTCGCAGGTTTGATTTTTAGCAATATTCATCAGTTGCCATGTGTAGAAAATGAGTTATGGCGTGTGAGGTGCAGTCGAAGCTCTTTGGGTCTAGTTTCAAATGCCACTAATAGTACCTGATTTGGACTTATAAATTGTGAGATACAAGCATTCTGTTTTGGTCCAATTTGCTCACTAATTTCTGGAAAAATACAAGTTTTGAGCAAACTTTGTGAAATTCTAAATACTTAGCCACGTGGTTAAAGGTCTGGTTTGGTTCCCAGCAAATCAAACCTTAGGTCATCATCATCAACTATCAGTTAAAGATCAAGGCATGCACGAATAGCAATAGGCAGTCAAATATTAACCAAAGCAGTGAAATATCAAGCTCAAGCTCATCAATTCAAGATTCCAACTTTTGGTCAGTGATTGAGTTCATCAAGCATTCATGAAAAGCTGGAGATATGCAAGATCAAGTCAAAATAGGCTGCCAAGCAGCATTTTAATACAATGTTGAGTGAAATAGGTTCAAAGTTTTGTTTTAAAACCGAGAATGAAAACAGTTTTGAATTTCAGCCAAATTTGAAGATTTACTGGGATTTTTAAAAACAGAATTAGACTCTGAAATTTATAGGGTTTAAACTTCTCTGAATGTAGTTTCCAAGCGCAACAAACAGAGCTCAAATGGGATTTTCTACATCAAATTGTGCTTGTTTTCCCCAGACTGCTCAAGCAGTCCTGCGAAAATCAGAACGTACATAGTTGGAGGAAATCAGTCTTTCTTCCTTTAAAACCTTATATTTTCAACCCAAAGCGGACAGGCATACATATATATATAAGATACAATTCATAACAGCAGCACAAAGCAGTAAATAAGTCTCAACAGCTTTGGGGTTCTTCATCAAATTTTCAGCAGTAATCTGCTAGCTGCAAAACAACCTTGTGCATGTCATTTCCTTAGCTAAAATTGCAAGTTTTAATGCTTAGACTCTTCATGCAGTAGGTTAGGGTCTTAGCAACAAGATTCCAGTTCATTTTCAAACATTTAACCAACTCAAACAACACACTCAAGCCATGGATCAAGGCTGAAAAACTCAAAACAGTTTCAAGAGTGCAGGAACTAGATTCCAGCCATGGAACTTGATTCCTTTTAGCAATATTCAACATGCAAGCTCAGATTTCTAACATACTTTGAGTACACAAGATGTCATTGAGATTTTAGCTTCAAAACATAGATAAAATGAGAGGTTTTAAACTTTAGCTTTGCTGGAATTTTGTTCCAGCAGCTATGGAACAAGCAGAAGTTTTTCAAGGCTTAACCATCATCATCAACCATCTACTATCCATAAACAAACCTCCATACTCAATATATATCAAATATACATGATTCTCAACACTAAATAGCCATAACTCCAGCTTATTTTTGTAAGAAAAGTAAAGGTTTAACACATAAGAAAGCTGGAAGTTTTCTAGAATGAAATTTCAGCAACATGCATGGTCATTTCTAGGCTAGATCATAACTCAAAATCAACATGCATCTACTATATAATCAAGAAGAGAGTAAGGAGCATCTTATACCTTCTAATGAACAAGAAACTTTGAAGAAAAACAGCCCCAACTCAGCCCACAATCCATACACCAAACACCAAGTTCTCAACCAAGGTAGAAGCGAAGACTAGTGAAGTTTGTTGGTGATTTTTGCTAGCTATTTGGAGGTTTTTGGAAGAAGAAAATGGAGAGATTTTTCTGGTTTCTTGCTCTCTCCCTCTCTCCCTCTCGGCCTCTTCTCTCTCTCTCTCTATGGCAAGACAACAACTAACAAATGAATGGTTTTGTCTTGATGTTGGGTGGTTTTATTGAAAGTGCCATTGGTTGCATGGTTAATTCTTGGAAAATGAGGGGTAAAATGGTCTTTTTACAAGATTTTTGACAAATGGCACAAGGAAGTTGCCACTTGTTGTTTCATTGCATGAAGTTAAAATGCTTCAATTTGACCCCAATTCTTAGGTACTTGTTTTATCTAGAACCCGAATAATTTCTGCTTATTGATTAAAGTCTCGGGATAAATTTAGGGTAAAAAAATAATTTATATACATGCTAAAAGAAATAAAATTCTACTTACAAAAATTAATACATTTAAAATAGATTAGAAAAAAATTATTATTATTATTATTTGTTTTTTTCGGGCCCTCACAGTTATACCTTCAACTGACCATTCATACAAACCGACTATAGGCAAAATACATAAATCCACTTAGGGTTTCAATCCCCAAGTAGCAGAAGAGTGATTAATCGTACAAAATCAAATTTCCACATTTCTAATCAAAATAAGGCCATTTCTACTATACACAAGCAAAAGCTCTTAGACAAAGTTCAACCCTTCTAAAATCTCAACCTCATTATTTTGTTAAGGAAAACAACTAGCTTGTGAGCTTTGCCCAATGAGGTTCTAAGTAAAGAAAAAAACAGGCAACTAATAAAATAAAACATGACAAGATAATACAAACAATTTAATAGAGCAATAAACAAGCAATTTAAAAGATACAGTTTCTCACGAGCTAGATCCAGTGGCACGACCAAGTTTCAAGTTTAGTTGACTCTCCATCAACATCAAACCAAATTCCATCAAGTAGAGCACCACTTCAAGCCAATCTCCGTCTACCATTCAACCCCCTTCCCGGCCTGCACGCCAAAATTCAAGTTAGCTATTATTCGAGTAAACCATTTCAAATTTAGATTCAGGATTTCACGAATCAAGTCCCATGGTTCATTAATCTTATTGAGCAGGTCATTATCGGCTCAATTCGAATAACTTGCCAGATTGGGGCCCCAAGCACATAATAAAGTCAATGGTTCAACTCCCAATCGACTAGCAAGTCAAGCACAAGCAACAAGTTCATTTCAAGCAAATGACGGGACAAATCACGAAGGGTCTAGTATGATAAGGTACATACTTGACTCAAGTATTAACAAGTCAAGTTCAAGTATTTCATAATAGGAACAAGTCATTTAAACAAGTAGCATGGCACAAAACATCTTTAATGTACTTAGAACACTCACCAACAAGTTGCAGTTTTAAGTTTCGCTCTTAGGTGGATAATCTCGGGCACTTTCAACTCCTTAAGTTGCATACAACCACAATCATTTAGAACTTTATCCAAGTACATTTTATTTAATAAGTATTAGTTACAAATATAACAGGTTTAAGTCAATTAAAATTATTTTCCTCAAATTTCTCATCGAGTCTTGTTCCTAATGGTCGATAACGTGAGCCTTAAGATTTTTACTAGAGGTCGTCTCTAATCGACAACTCAATTCTTTTAACGGATTTAAGGGTTGGAGATGAGGAGGTCAAGGGTCACTACAAGAAAAAATGTCATCAGTGACAACATTTTCCAGTGACGACAAAAAGTCGTCACAGAATGGGGCACTTTAGCCACAACATTGAAGGTTGTCACAAATGACTCAAAGCAACTAAATCTTCAGTGACAACCCTTCATTGTTGTCACAAAACTGCTTCGCGCCACCGGACTTCGATATCGCGGGTTTTACAAATGTGACGACTTGATTAAAGTCGTCAGTATTTCAACTTCTTTCTTTGACAACTTTTCCTTGTTGTCACTGTTTATGTTTACTGACGATAATTTTTTGTCAGTAAAACTATAGTGTAGTTAGTGACAACATGCTGTTATCACTAACTTGAAAATCTCCAATGCAATTATTTAAGGGATAATTGCGTAGAATTTTATTTGAGATATATTATTATTTTGTAAATTTTCATGAGAATAATAAGATGAGTATGAAAATACACAAAAATAGTGTAAAGTATTAAAATATGTTTATAATTAGATTTTATTAAGATATAGATAAAATGTAACAGCACATATTCTATTCTTTCCTTTCTTTTCCAAAATGTTTGGTGTTTCTTTTCTTTTCTTTGTATGCATAATTCAAATAAAATGGTTAAAAACATTTTTCTCTACTTTGATTTATTGGCTTTTCATCATACCCTTTCTATTAATCCAAACATTGCCTGAGAGTTGTTATTTTCTTGTTATAGATGATGAAAATTTCTTATTAATCATGTGAAATAATGGACCCCATATATTAAATAAATAATTCAAAAACATAACATATTTTTAGCATATTTTATATTTTTTATCATTAGTAATCTATTGTACAATAAAAATATTTCAAAATGATAACAAAAAAGTCGTCATAAATGAGATTCTTTAGCCACAACACCAAGAGTTGTTGCAATTGACTCATATGAACCAACTTTTCAGTGACGACCATGAATTGTCATAACTAATTGATTCTTCTCAAGAGACTTGGAGAGTCTGGGGATTCCAATAGTAATAAATGTTGTCAGTATTGATACTCTTTTTTTTTTTGACAACTTCTCCATGTTGTCACTGTAGAACTATATATAGCAGCTAGTGACAACTGTGTCTCACAGTACTAATTGGATCTGCTAACAGACTTGAACCACTCAGGAATTCCAATAGTGACAATGTAATAGAAGTTTTCAGTAGTAGTATCCTTTTCTCTAACAACTTTTATGTGTTATTAGTGTATAACGATGTATAGTAGTTAGTAACAACCGCATCTTGTCATTGATTTAATTTAAAATACTTATGCCTTTTGCAACTATTACCCACAATTTTTTCTCTAATAAAATTTTTTTCCTATCACACAATTATATGCCTTATTATTAATTTAATTTTCTTGTAAAGTAAACTAGTTATAGTTACTCACGTTAAAATGATTTTTGAATTGAAATAAGAAAATGTTTGTTAACCTGATATCAATGTAAGAAAGAGTTTCAAAACTAAATTAGTTATTTAAGTGAATATCCCAAACTCCTTAATTAATTAATTGATACAGTTCACCTGCTTATTTATTTTAAAGAAAAAGAAAATAGATGAATATTATTAGTTAATTAACTAAGGAGTTTAACAATGAATTATTTTTCTTATTTCAAGATATTGGAGTAACTATGAAGCTTTGTGTTTGTTGCCAATTAAATGTACTCTCTTTAAAAACTCATACATTTTTCCTTATTCAATTAATTTGTGGTTGAAACAATAAAATAATATTTAACTTTTAAGTACTTACTCTAATACATTGCAAAGACTAGATCCACTTGTTTTGATGTAACTATAATTAATTGAATTATATTAATTGATTAACTAAATTATGATTGCTAATTGCTAGAATCTTTCAAAATTAATGTTAATATACTAAAAATCCATGGAAACCCACATTTCTCTAGCAAATTAGTACTACTGTAACTTCAAACTTAACAATTAACATATATGAGTTGTCAATATAAAATAATAAATGGTACTATTAGGTCAAAATAACAGAATTTTCCCTTGTCCAAATTAATCAGGTACCAATGACATATAAGATGTAGTAATTTAGTATTATAATTTCAGAAAACTGATATTAAATCTTAACACTTGTATCAACTATTAGTAGGTGAACAAAAGTACATTTGCCACTTATATGAATTTAACAAATTTATGTCACCGATAACAATTTTTTAAAAATATTTGAAAATGTTAAATAGTACTAGTATTTAATAATTCATTTTGCAAAATTATGCTTCAAATAGAATTGCAACCAAAATTTTGACTGAAAGTTTGGTACACAAATATTGAAATGTGAATTATGGAACCAAAAAATTTGTTCAAATTAAGGAAACTAAAGTTGGCGCTTCAAATTAGAAAAACCATTTTTTATTGAAAATTGAGCCACTTATCTTTTACCTTGCAGTCGATCTCCTAGAACTAGAAGTCTCTCATTGTGCACTCTGCATCTCTCATGGAAAAGAAAATGAAATGCAATTTTCTTCCAACTCTTTAATGATCGATCATCATTCTCTGATTCTGAAGGGCAAAGTTCTTCACTAACTCTCCGCAACAATAAAGGTGGGTTCTCTTATCTTCTTTCTTCCTAACTTTCCCCAATTTCTTCTTGCCCTAATCTTTTGGCAAAAAATTTCAGTCCAATTTTTTTGGATATTGTTTTAGTTATGGATGGCGTCATCTCTCCTTCTTCCATAGTAGGCTGCTTCACTCTCTAGTTGATCTCGCATTTTCTCACTTTTCCCTCTCTTACTCTCTAGTCTCCACAGAGAAGAAAACAAAAGAACGGGTGCACTTCTAGTCTCTATGGATCCATAGATCTATGACATCTCTCCAGTGGTGAAAGGAAGATATTCTCTGCGAACTACCCTAACGAAATATAGGTCTGCTCATGTCTTTCGTCTTTCCCTTTTATTTTCTGAAAATTTCTTGCCCTAACTTTTTTGCCTAAGAATTCTACGCAATTTCTTGGATTTCTTCAGTAGGTGCAATAATCTCATTCTTCTAGGATCTTTTCAGTTGTGGGTTTGTAGTTTTGCTCATGTCCCTTCTATTTTTGCATAAATTTCCAAAATTTCTTGCCCTAATTCTTTTGCCCAAAAATTCTATCTAATTTCTTGGGTCGGTGCAAAAACCACTTCGTCTATTTGTTGGTGCAATTGCCTTTCCCCCAAATCCCATAATCAATTTTCTAGTATTTTTTGTTATTGACAATATAAGTGGATTTGGTTTTATGTTCTCCTTTGGACAGTTCGCCGATTGAAAATAACTTCATGACAAATAAAGAATGAGCTCATCGAGTTATTGCGCAAACAAAATTTGGATCAGAACAAAGTTTTTAGTAGCAAGAAAGTGAAAACAAACAAAATAAATGATGACTTTGTTCTTTTCTTTCTTTCTTGATTGCCAGCTTGCTAGCTTAGGGTTGTAAACATTGGATGTTTCAAAGCTGTTGTTATTGTTCAACTTTGAGTCAAGTTGGATTGTTACTTACAGCTCATGCACTTGGCTTTTCATTTGATATTGATTCAAACTGGTTTTTCTAATCACAGGAAAACTTTGAGCATGCAAGCACTTGGGATCCAGCAATTATTAGTGATGTGCTTTATTCCTATTTTCCCATCCTTAGGCATCAAAAAGTTTTATGTTGTTCAATTGCAATTAGCTTTCCATGGTGTTTCACTCACTACTTATGGTCCTTGGGGGATTTAAAATGAAACACATCTTAAAACATCTTCTCTAAGCAGTTTAGTTCTTAAAGTTGAGCCCCTTGATGAAATTTCTTGCAGATTAACACAACCAGTCAATCTTCACCAATGCAAGCAGATAACTATCCTGTTAATGATCTAGACAAGAAGCTTGATCATCTGAAGAGTGCATTTGAGGTATAGTGTCTTGCTTACTTTGCTTTCATAATCATCATTCAATTAATTTTTCCAGATAATTACTTCGCTGCAGTTTAACTTTTGGGTTGGAATTTACCTATACCTCTAGGAAAAATGTGACAGCCCCACTTCTCCCTAGGGTAAACCCTAGGGTATCGTGGCCTTGACTCTCAGGGACTCACTCATTTACTCCATCATATTACATACCTCAAATAATTACAATGCAAGATCTTGAATAATAATTACATTTCGACTAGTCCAAATACACCAAAGTCCAACCGTCTAATATTACAAATAGTACATGAGGTAACTCGGCTAGTCACACCATGAAAGATTACTTTCTGCTTTCCTTCATCTCGAGCCACTGGGGAAATAAAATATTTTGGGGTGAGCTAGAAGCTCGTGGGTTCAAAAAAATAAGTATTTTAGAATTTAAGCTGTTTTGTCGAGCGAAAACATTGAAATATTCACAATTTTGAAATCCGTGAAAAGTACCTTTCACTAAAATTTGCAAGGCGAAAAGGTTCCGCGAAATAAGGTAATTCATCACACTCAAACAAATAACACTTAACACTCGAACACTTAACAACCGCACATACAATGCAATTAATATTCAAGAATACTCACATGTAATAGCAAGTTAAATGGAAGTTACTTTCATAGCAATTATTTCACTTGTACCTATTAATAAATCAATACGTAAAACAGGCACATCACAATTAAGTTGACAAACAAATAAGTAATAGTAACATTGAGATCCCAAAGGCATTGGGATCAGACCATCTATTTGGTCAGGGAATAACATTCACCATTGAGACCCCAAGGCAACCCTTGAGGTCAGACCATCCAAGTAGTCAAAGAGCCACACTAACATTGAGATCTCAAAGGCATCCCTTGAGATCAAACCATTCAAGTGGTCAGAGTGCAACATTGACATTGAGACCCCAAAGGCATTTCTTAGGATCAAACCATCCAAGTGGTTAGAGAGTAACATTGACATTGAGACCCGAAGGCATTTCTTGGGATCAAACCATCCAAGTGGTCGGTGCGTTGACATTGAGACCCAAAGGCAACTCTTGGGATCAAACCATCCAAGTGGTCATTTATCACTAACAATATCACATTTCACAGATCATATATCACACAACACATGCATTCAAGAACCATATATAGAGTTTAGGCCGAATGCAATAAGGTACACCCTTATCCAAGTGCCCACTTATCATGTTCAATTAGAGAGCACCCAAACCACAATTTTCACTTCAATAAATCAGCTTAAAAGTACTTATAAATCACTTCAAAGGTAAATCAAATCGTTACACTCGTAAACCAATGCAAGTCGATAGTAAATTCGTGGTAAAGTATTCCACAAAGGATTCCTTCAAACAATATTAACACAAAAAATAATTTTAGTGGAACATTTCTTTTAAAAGAAGTTGGAACAAACTAGTAGTCAAATTGTCAATTGAAAGGGTTTGGAACACTCATAGCGTGCCTCGGTCACCCTCGATATCACCTTGAGCCCTACATTTACAATAGCGTATACAACCATCAACTCAAACCAAAACAATACTTAAAATCACTCAAAACAGCAAAGAGAGCACATGCATGGGTGCTCGAACCAAAACGGACGACATTAGATTCACAATGGAAAGCACACACTACAAGGTGTGAAAGGCAGATTTGACACCTTTTGCCATTTTGATCATAACTCATGGTACGAGTGTCGGATTAAAGTGTACGAGGTGCCGTTTTGAAGCTAAGAGAACAAGCTACAACTTTCGTGAAGACAACTTCTGCCCAGATTCTTTCTTTTTAGGTCAAAAGTGCGGAAACAGTTCCAGAAATTTTCACGTCAGAATTTCCGACAGGCTAGATTCAAATGATCACAACTCGGCACTCACGAATCCAAATCAAGAAATTCCAAAGCCGTTAGAAAGCTAACATAAAAGGATACAATTCTTAAGAAGACATCAAAAGCAAAAACATTCATTTTCCTGGTCAAAATGACCCACTACTGTAGCAAAATAAGATTCCTGACAGAAACAGGGCATCAGGGGTAATTTAGTCATTTCACATGCTACAGTGTTCCGATTCATCTGAAAATTTACAGGTAGAATCCTCGCTCAATTCTATACAACTTTCATGCTTTTTGCTAAAGCTAATTCACCCTCCATCATACTCAAATAATCAGACCAAATTCGGACAGAAAAATTGAACAGCAATTAACCCTATTGATTTCTTCTTGGCTGAAACTTTACACATGAAAATCCAACAATCTATACCATAAATTCATCTAAGAAACTAAACATGATCCTCAATCAAGTCAGAACAATAACCAAAATCCAACAACTCCATCAACTCAATCAAAATTCCAGCTTTCAAAGTGAAGCTAGTTACCTCCTAACTTGATGTTCTAGACAAGAATTCCAAGCTCCCAAGCTTCACAATCAAGTGCTTCCAACTCCCAAAGAACGGTTGGATGATTGAAGCGGCAAAATTTCCCAAAGCTTTTCTCTTTTTTTTCTCTCTTTTCCTCTCTTCTTTTCTTCCTCCCTACTCACGGTTTTTCCTCTCTTCTTTTCTTTCTTGCTTGGCCGATTGGCTTGTTCTAGAAATAGCTACAAGATGACACTCCATAGATATTTTAGGTCTTAGTCAAAATTGAGTCAAAGTTGTCATGCTCAATTACCCCTACTAACTTAGGTTAACCTCCACCTTTGCCCAAGTGAGTTCTTTTCCTATCAATTAAGTTCATAAGTTGTAAATCCAACTTAGTCCAATAATACTTAGTCACACCTAGTTAGGTCACTAATTATCCATTTACCGTAATCAACTCCCGTGAGCATGCAAGTTCACACCGAAAATTCATGAAATAACAAACGTTTGATTTGTACATATAATTAGGGTTTCGAGAAAATATATTAGGGTTAGTACATTTAGGGTTTAGTGTGCAAACAAATTAGGGTTTTGTCAAAGTTTAGGGTTTTCAAAGCAAACTAGGGTTTAAATTTCAAATTAGGGTTTTTAAACTTGTAAAACAAAATAGTTAAAACAAAACACTTTAAGAAGTAAAACAACCATATAAACACCTTGGCAAACAATAATTACTATAATTAGCATTATTTAATATTTTCCAAAAACTTGGGAAAAATCGGGGCCTCACAATCTCTCCCCCTTAAGAGAATGTCGTCCTCGACATTCTAAAATTTGCTCTTATCAGGAACAACTTCACTTAACGCATAAAATACTTCAAGAATCACGCATTGGGGTTTCTAGTCAAAGTCTCAAGTTCCAAATTCTAATCCAGAAAATAGGTTTTAGCGTGGTAACTTAAGCGTCAAATAGGAACCAAGTCAATTCACACTAGGGCTGGCCATCTCTAGGTGCAAATCAACTCAATCCCCATTATTCCTCATAGAAAAGTCACAAAAGTCTCACTTAAATAATCACATCCAGTCTCTTACACATACATATGAAGATTAAAATCCTAAAGAACACCTCAAATTCTATGATTTACCTTAGTCAAATTCACTCCCATAAATATCGACTAATACCATTGTCCAAGAACTCACAGATCACTTTTTCAAATCAATTTCACACAATTGTCTTATTTCACTACATTACAAGAAACCCTAACACTCCATATTTCACTTAACATCCAATTAGTCCCACGGTCCGGTATCCCAAACTTTAAACCTAGGATACACTACAGAGATCTGAAACCCAAAGCTCTGATACCAACAGTGACAGCCCCACTTCTCCCTAGGGTAAACCCTAGGGTATCAGTGACTCTCATGGGACTCACTCTTGTTACTCCATCATATTACATACCTCAAAAATTACAATGCAAGATCTTGAATAATAATTACATTTCGACTAGTCCAAATACACCAAAGTCCAACCGTCTAATATTACAAATGGTACATGGGTAACTTCACTAGTCACACCATGAAAGATTACTTTCTGCTTTCCTTCATCTCAAGCCCTGTAGGGGGGAAAAATAAAATATTTTTGGGGTGAGCTAGAAGCTCAGTAAGGTTCCAAGAAAACAAGTATTTTAGAATTTAACTATTTTGTCAGAACGCGAAAACATTGAAATATTCACAATTTTGAAATCACGAAAAGTACCTTTCACAAAAATTTGCAAGGCAAAGCAGTTCACGAAATAAGGTAATTCATCACACTCAAACAAATAACACTTAACACTCGAACACTTAACAACCGCACATGCAATGCAATTAATATTCAAGAATACTCACATGTAATAGCAAGTTAAATGGAAGTTACTTTCACAGCAATTATTTCACTTGTACATATTAATAAATCAATACGTAAAACAGGCACATCACAATTAAGTTGACAAACAAATAAGTAATAGTAACATTGAGATCCCAAAGGCATTGGGATCAGACCATCTATTTGGTCAGGGAATAACATTCACCATTGAGACCCCAAGGCAACTCTTGAGGTCAGACCATCCAAGTAGTCAAAGAGCCACACTAACATTGAGATCTCAAAGGCATTCCTTGAGATCAAACCATTCAAGTGGTCAGAGTGCAACATTGACATTGAGACCCCAAAGGCATTTCTTGGGATCAAACCATCTAAGTGGTCAGAGAGTAACATTGACATTGAGAAGGCATTTCTTGGGATCAAACCATCCAAGTGGTGGGAAGTAACATTGACATTGAGACCCAAAGGCAACTCTTGGGATCAAACCATCCAAGTGGTCATTTATCACTAACAATATCACATTTCACAGATCATATATCACACAACACATGCATTCAAGAACCATATATGGGTTTAGGCGAATGCAATAAGGTTACCATATCCAAGCCCACTTATCATGTTCAATTAGAGCACCCAAACCACAATTTTCACTTCAATAAATCAGCTTAAAAGTACTTATAAATCACTTCAAAGGTAAATCAAATCGTTACACTCGTAAACCAATGCAAGTCGATAGTAAATTTAGGTGGTAAAGTATTCCACAAAGGATTCCTTCAAACAATATTAACACAAAAATAATTTTAGTGGAACATTTCTTTTAAAACAAGTTGGAACAAACTAGTAGTCAAATTGTCAATTGAAAAGGGTTTGGAACACTCATGCGTACCTCGGTCACCCTCGATATCACCTTGAGCCCTACTTACAACCAACGTATACAACCATCGACTCAAACCAAAACAATACTTAAAATCACTCAAAACAGCAAAGAGAGCACATGCATGGGTGCTTTCGACCCAAAACGGACGACATTAGATTCACAATGGAAAGCACAAACTACAAGGTGTGAAAGGTAGATTTGACACCTTTTTCCATTTTGATCATAACTCATGGTACGAGTGTCGGATTAAAGTGTACGAGGTGCCGTTTCGAAGCTAACAGAACAAGCTACAACTTTCGTGAAGACAACTTCTACCCAGATTCTCTCTTTTTTGGTCAAAAGTGTGGAAACTATTCCAGAAATTTTCACGTCAGAATTTCCGACAGGCTAGATTCAAATGATCACAACTCGGCACTCACAAATCCAAATCAAGAAATTCCAAAGCCGTTAGAAAGCTAACATACAAGGATACAATTCTTAAGAAGACATCAAAAGTAAGAAGACATCAAAAGCAAAAACATTCATTTTCCTGGTCAAAATGACCCACTACAGTAGCAAAATAAGATTCCTGACAGAAACAGGGCATCAGGGGTAATTTAGTCATTTCACATGCTACAGTGTTCCGATTCATCTGAAAATTTACAGGTAGAATCCTCGCTCAATTCTATACAACTTTCATGCTTTTTGCTAAAGCTAATTCAACCTCCATCACACTCAAATAATCAGACCAAATTCGGACAGAAAAATTGAACAGCAATTAACCCTATTGTTTTCTTCTTGGTTGAAACTTTACACATGAAAATCCAACAATCTATACCATAAATTCATCTAAGAAACTAAACATGATCCTCAATCAAGTCAGAATAATAACCAAAATCCAACAACTCCATCAACTCAATCGAAATTCCAGCTTTCAAAGTGAAGCTAGTTACCTCCTAACTTGATGTTCTAGGCAAGAATTCCAAGCTCCCAAGCTTCACAATCAAGTGCTTCCAACTCCCAAAGAAAGGTTGGATGATTGAAGCGACAAAATTTCCCAAAGCTTTTCTCTCTTTTCCTCTCTTCTTTTCTTCCTCCCTACTCATGGTTTTTCCTCTCTTCTTTTCTTTCTTGCTTGGCCGATTGGCTTGTTCTAGAAATAGCTACAAGATGACACTCCATAGATATTTTAGGTCTTAGTCAAAATTGAGTCAAAGTTGTCATGCTCAATTACCCCTACTAACTTAGGTTAACCTCCACATTTGCCCAAGTGAGTTCTTTTCCTATCAATTAAGTTCATAAGTTGTAAATCCAACTTAGTCCAATAATACTTAGTCACACCTAGTTAGGTCACTAATCATCCATTTACCGTAATCAACTCCCGTGAGCATGCAAGTTCACACCGAAAATTCATGAAATAACAAACGTTTGATTTGTACATATAATTAGGGTTTCGAGAAAATATATTAGGGTTAGTACATTTAGGGTTTAGTGTGCAAACAAATTAGGGTTTTGTCAAAATTTAGGATTTTCAAAGCAAACTAGGGTTTAAATTTCAAATTAGGGTTTTTAAACTTGTAAAACAAAATAGTTAAAACAAAACACTTTAAGAAGTAAAACAACCATATAAACACCTTGGCAAACAATAATTACTGTAATTAGCATTATTTAATATTTTCCAAAAACTTTGGAAAAATCGGGGCCTCAGAAAAAACCTCTGTTTTTCAGAAGTCCTGTTATCTTGATGTTATTAATAGAAGGAATAATTTGGAACTCTATTGGAAGGAGTCAAGTCATGCCACTGTTTTAGTGTTCAATTTCCTGCAAATTACTGGGCCTAAGTTCCACCATGGTATGAGATGCAACTATTATATGAGTTCAACTCTAGGGCACAAAAGCTACTGTTAAACCTCAACACAAGGGGAGTTTGAACTGGTGTTGTTTGATTACTGATTTGCAACAAGATATGAAATAATGAATCCAATTTTCCTAAGATTGTAAATAGCATATTAATAATGCATATCAAAATATTTTGCAACTTCATTAGAAATGGGTAAAAGTTTTACAAGACCAAAGAGATCAAGGGAACATTTGGTTGATAGCCATCGAGCTTGGAAACCATGAGAATGTCTTATTACATTAATTTTTGTACTTAATAGCTTTGGGTTTTGAATCATGCTAAGTTTTAATTGATCAAAATATGATCATTGAATTCAAGCTGTATCAAGTACTCTTTACAAATATGATTATTTGAATGAAATGTATTGTCAAGACTCTTATCATTATCATGTCATATTTGTCATATAAGTTGATTGGTTAAAAAAATGATGCATAGTAATTGCTTCCTTAGTTTGTGAATCAACAGCAGTTGCTTCTTGGAAAGTAGAACATGATTTGAAAAGGTTGGGTTTGTGGTTTTAACCTACTCACCCACTTAATTACCACAAAACAAAGTAAAGCTATCAAGGAAATAAAGTTAATTTTTATCCTTTTACCATTTTTTCCCCTAGTCTCAGCTTTGTGATGTTAGCTCAATCCTTGGAGTTACATAATTACAACAAAGTTTTATTTCCAAAAAGGGGAAGGAAATGGTTTTGACTATATTTGTTGTTTAATGTTTATTCCTAAAATACATCACACTTTGTGCTCATCAAGTCATGCATCCATGTCCTTGAACACTTTGTATGCCGGACTTTAATCATTGCACCACGAGGGGATTGCTCTTAAGTTTTTTGAGGTCCTTTGGTAAATTGGTGTTTCCATGAACTACTGCTAAGTCAATATGACTGCTTCAAGACTAGTTGTAAAACTTGATTAGAGTATTGGTGGAAGGACCACCTTCCATTTAGTTGACCTATCATGAACGCAATCAGAATGCATTTCGTTCCCCTTCCATTGAATAGAAACTTGAGTTGTTTGTCCTTACAAGTCTAGTCTGTTTGAGCCTTAAGGATGTTATCATCTGGCCTTACATTTTCTAGATAATTCTCATGCAAATAAGAGTTTCTGAACATGCCTTCCTGATCCTATTTTGTCTTTTCCTCACGGATGCCTATGAGTATACCTTAGTTAATATCTAGATTGTACCTTAAAATAAAGTACGAAATATTTTCTAGCCAATCCTTTTAAGTTTTTCCCCCTAAAGTTTTTCTTGTCACATACTAATTATTTTACTAATTTACTGCAGGTGTATGTCATTGGAGGATCAGTAGCAGGAGTTGCTAATTGGCTCAAGAACTATGGAGAAAATACTTCGGAAATGTTTTGGCAATCATATTTGCTTTAGGACTTGGATTTATTTTTAAAAGTGTTTTGACTTATATGTGAAATTTTGGTCAAATACTACTGTGAAACAATTTGTAGGGTGTTGTTGAATTTAATTATGATATTTCAATTCTTAATATGATATTTTGAGATTTTTTAATTTAATGGATGCCTTCATTTGTTAATTATCATGCATTGTTTTTTTTTCAATTTCAGATAAATTGTAATAGAAAAATCTACAAATTAGTGATGGCAAAGTGTTGTCACTAAATCAGAAATCTTTATTGACAACAACCTGTTGTCCCAGAATGAAAATTGTTTAGTGACAACAAAAGTAGTCAATCATTAGTCTATACTACTGACAACCATGGATTAGTTTTAGTGACGACATGGTTTCATACATCATTACAAGATGCTATGTCGTCACTAAAGTTGTAACAATTATTGACGACAAGAGTTGTCACAAAACACTCCCATTTATCGGCGACTTTTAAGGTCGTCAGTGTATACCTTTACCGACGGAGATTCAGTGACGACTCTGTGACAACTCAAAAATTGTCAATAAAAGTCATTAGTGACAATTTTTTACTTTTTAGTGACAAGTACTGCTTGTCATTGAAGAACAAATTTCTTGTAGTGGGTGTTATGCACATGGAGCAAATGAAGGTTTCGTTGGGTCCAATGACGCCTGAACACAAGAATAATTGAATTGTTCATTGTATCTTTCCTAGGCTCTATACAACATTTATACAAATGGAATTTGACCTTTTGTCAATTCCATGAAATGTGTAAGTTCCTAAAAATTAGGAGCTAATTTATTCTATCCTAAAATACATTAGGAGAAATTTATTCTATCCTAAAAGAAAGGAGCAAAAATCATGGGATATTATTCTAGCCAAAATAGAGTGGAAATCATGGGATATACTTAGAATTTGTTCTTTGTACAAAAAGAGATTCTAGATTTTCAACACTCCCCCTCAAGATGGTGAATAGACATTTTCCATTCCCATCTTGCATGTAATGTCTTCAAAGTTGGAAGTTGGCATTCCCTTAGTTAAGACATCTGCCAATTGATTATTTGATGCTACATATGGAGTGCAAATCATGCTGCTGCCTAGCTTTTCTTTGATAACATGTCTATCTACTTCGATGTGCTTTGTGCGATCATGTTGCACTGGATTGTGTGCAATGTTGATGGTAGACTTGTTGTCACAATAGAGTTTCATAGGTCCTTCCTACTTGATTTTAAGGTCATCAAGTATTATTCTGAGCCATAGCAATTCACAAATTCCACGAGCCATTGCTCTAAACTCTGCTTCAGCACTTGATCTTGCAACAACTGATTGTTTCTTACTCCTCCATGTCACTAGGTTTCCACCAAGAAATGTACAATATCCTGAAGTTGATCTACGATCTACAACAGAACCAGCATAATCAGCACCAGTATATGTCTCTATGAGCAGTCCTTCATTTTTCTTGAACAAAATTCCTCTACTCGGTGTCCCTTTGAGATAGGACAAAATTCTGTTGACAGCCTGCAAGTGTTTCTCTCCTGGATCATGCATAAATGACTTACTACACTTACAACAAATGCTATATCCGGCCTTGTATGGGACAAATATATCAGTTTTCTAACCAACCACTGATATCTTCCCTTATCTACTGTGTCATCATCCTTCTCTTCACTCAATCTCAAGTTAGGCTCAATGGCTTCCTGCCTTGCATCCAAGATTGCTTGTTTCTTTAAGCAAGTTTAAGACATACTTTTGTTGGGAAATAAAAATTCCTTGACTTGAGTATGCCACCTCAATGCCTAGAAAATACTTCAGCCTCCCTAGTTCTTTAATTTCAAACTCCTTTGCTAAGCACTTTTTGAGTGTTTCTCTTTGAATTGGATCATTCCCAGTGATTATGATTTCATCTACATATACAAGTAGAGCCGTAACTCCTCCTTTTGAATGTTTTATGAACAAGGTACGATCTCCTTGACTTTTTTTGTATTGCATTGCTAGAATCACTTTAGTAAATCTCCGAGCCAAGCCCTTGGCGATTGCTTTAATCCATATAAAGCTTTCTTTAACCTACAAACTTTCTTTTCAAAAAACATTTCATTGAAACCCGGTGGAGGCTCCATGTACACCTCTTCTTCTAAATCCCCATGTAAGAATGCATTCTTAACATCAAATTGCTGTAAACATCAACCAAAGTTAGCAGCTAAAGACAAAAGAACAAGCACAGTATTCATTTTTGCTACGGGTGCAAAGGTCTCTTGGTAATCTACCCCATATGTCTGTGTAGATCCTTTTGCAACCAGCAGAGCTTTATGCCTTTCTAATGAACCATTAGCTCTATATTTCAAAGTAAACACCCACTTACACCCTACTGTTTTCTTTCCTTTGGGCAGGTTTACAATCTCCTAAGTCTTATTTCTCTCTAGGGCATTCATCTCCTCTTTCATAACTTGTAACCAGTTCTTATTTCTAAGTGCCTCTTGTAGTGTTTGTGGGATTGAAATGGAGTTGATGGTGGTAAGAAAAATTTTATGTTGTGGAGAGAGTCTATGGAAAGACACGAACTTTGAGATTGGATGCTTAGTGCATTCTCGTGGTCCTTTTCGAACAGCAATAGGCAGGTCCAAATCATTAAATTCACAAGGAGCAGAGTCAGATTGAGCACACAAAGAAACAAAATTTTCAGTATCTGATTGTGGTTCAGATTCTTGGATTTGCACAGGTTCAGAGATATGAACTTTCTTCCTTGAGTAGACCTTCAGTGGTGCATTAGGATTTAAATCAGTTTTTCTCTCAGCTCCAAGATCAGGTTCAATGATATCATCTCATTCAGAGATGATAACCTTTCCTTCCCCAATATCTAGACTCTGACCTGATCAAATTCCACATTCAAACCTGCAAGGAAGTCATAAACTCTATCCTTTTCGATAAAGTTTTTCAAGGTGGCTACATCTTCACTACACAACATCTGAACACACCGATATTGGTCCATTTCCTGCCATAGATTTTCTAGAAGATTGGCATATTGAGTAACAAAAAGGTTGCCTTGTTTAGTGGCTGAGATCTTTGTTTTGATCTCATAGATTAGGGCAGCATTTCCTTCCTTTGAATAGGTTTGTCGAATAACAGTCCATATATCTTTAGCTGTTGGTAGGAACATGCAAGTATCACTTATTTCAGGTAACGTGGAGTTCCACAGCCATGACATGACCATAGAATCCTCTTCATCCCAAGCAGTGAATTTAGGATCTCCCTTCTTTGGTCCAGTTCCAAGCAAGTGGCTGATTTTGCCCTTTCCTTTGAGAAATGTTTGAACAAACTGTGACCACTTCAAATAGTTTGTTCCGTTGAGCCTATAGACTGCCTGGATATTCTACAAATCCCCTATTTGTGGAATATTTGGGGTCTCTTCTGATTTGGTATTGGAGTTGATTTCTGATTTTTCAGACATGTTGGAGGTTTCAAAGAGAAATTCGCAATAAAGGCCTAATGAAAAAATCAGCAATCAAGGCTGGAAATTGCACTCAGCAATAAAGACTTGAAAGGAAGAAAGCACTTAGCAATGAAGACTGATAAGAAAAGGTCCCAAGAGCAAAAGCTCTGATACCATGAACAAAAGAAGAACTGAATTGTTCATTGTATCTTTTCCTAGGCTCTGTACAACATTTATACAAATGGAATTTGACCTTTAGTCAATTCCATGAAATTTGTAAGTTCCTAAAAATTAGGAGCTAATTTATTCTATCCTAAAATACATTAGAAGAAAATTATTCTATCCTAAAAGAAAGGAGGAAAAATCATGGGATATTATTCTATCCTAAAATAGAGCAGAAATCATGGGATATACACAGAATTTATAGCTGCACAGAAAGATATTCTAGATTTTCAACAACGCGTGCTCGAGCCAAACAGATGCATGAAGCATTGCAAACTTTAGTACGTGCGGTTTGAGAATTCATTGGGGAGCCTAAAACCATTGAAGGGCTTGATAGGTCACAAGTGGTTAATATACTATGAGTTCACGATGAAGATTTCTTGATAGCCTTGGATCCAAGTCCTTAAGCTTGTTTGGATCATGGATAGATGCATCAAAAAGGCTGACCAAACGCAAGCCCGAGCTTGTTAGATTAGTTAGTTAGTTGGGTTAAGTTGTGGTTCAATAAAAAGGTTCGGCCAGCCTTGCTTGGAGTCGAGCCCTAGTTGGTTATGTTTAGTCATTTATTAGTTTATTAGTTAACCCTAGTCAAGTTAGGATTTGGTTAAGGAAGGCTAAGCCTATTTAAAGGCATCAGCCACTTGTTTCAAACACTTACAACATTATTATTGAAATCAGAAATTGAGAGCATTCTCTCTTGCTTCGTTGAAGCTTTCTTGAATATCTTAGAGATTTCTTTGATATTCGTTTGATTTATCAATCTAGAAACATGCTAAATTGTGACATCCTCTACCAATACCAAGGTTCGTTGGCCACGTGATCAATAGGTTTAGATCTATTCCGTTGCGTACGTGTCTCAAGCGTTGATACGTCTTCTACATCCTAGTCGTGTCTTGTACGGGTTTCGTCACATAGTTGGCGACATTCGTATCAGCTAGCATCAGAGCTAGTTGAAGGTATCACGTTATATCCCTTGTCTCGAGTCAATTTTGTGCCTTCGTGTTGCTTTTCTATTTTGGTCTGAAATCTGTCTTCTTGTTCTTGTCAAATCTTACCGTTTCTGATTTTTCCTTGTTTCGTTGCAGATTTGTCTTGTTTTCGTTTGTCTTGTTCGTTCTGGTGTTGTATTATCTCGTTTCTGGTTTGCTTAAATTCTGTTTGTGCTTTTTATCTATCAATCCTATTGAGTCGTCATTATTTCCAAGTTCTATCCGTGCTTGTCTTGTCTTTGTGAAATAATCATGTCTGGTTTTATCTTGATCGTTGTTGGTTTGCACTTCCTGTCCGAACCTGTTTGAGTTTCTGGCCGTCTCAGTTGTTTGTTGAGTAGTGTGTTCCTGAAATTAAGTCCAGCACCTTGTTGTAGTCCGTTGTTTTGTGCTACTGATCCCTTTAAAAAAAAAAGAAAAAGAAACCTGTTGCAATCGTGTTTTAGCCTTGCTGTCCGCATTGTGTCACAGCTTTCACATCGTCATTGCTGTCCAGATTGTTTTTTTCTTTGTGTTTCTTGTTTATTGTAGACCATTGTGCTTCATTTTGTTGTTCTTGGAAAGTCTGAATCAATTTCTGGAAAATCTTGAAGTTCTTGATTGGATAAATATCAATCTTGAATTTCTTGAAGCCCTAGAAACTGGTTCATCAAACCTGGAAATCTTGTGGACTGTTTACTTGATATCTTGAATGAAGTGAAAGTTTCTTGAATCTGGAATTTATCCAACCTGTTCTTGAACTTCTTGAGCCTCTAAGCTTGAATGTCAACGAGTCTTGGAGGGGTAGATCAGTCTTGAAATCCATCAGGTTTGCCAAAACAGATTCTTGAACTTGGGAAGTTGTTGAGAAACCCAGCCCGAGCCTTGCTGTTGTTCTTTGTTAAAAAAAAATGAAAACAGCAACTGAATCCTGATCTTAACAGCCTTGGGTAATTGTTGATAGAGTGGGAAAGCCAAAACAAGTAGCGGCAACAAGCAAAAGAAACCAGAACAGCCGTTTTGCTTCCTAATCCTGTCCAGTTTCTGAAACTCAAAACCGACCTGTTCTTGTTTCGTATTCCTTATGGGAAAGTTAAATTGCTGGGGAAACACCCTGGCTTGAGTCTCAACTGATACAGGAAGGGGAAAACCTACCAGCTAGCCAAATCCAAATCCATCTCCAAAGGAAAAGACAGCTTAGCGAATCCTAGTCCATCCAGGAATTCGTTTTTCCATCTGAAATCTATTCGGCAGCATTTGAGCAGTTTTTCCTTCATATTTTTGGCGTGTGTTGCTTGAGTTTTTCTGTCTAATTGCGTTCATTAGTCAACAGTGGTCATTGCTAGTATTTTACTTGATCAAATTATCCATAACTCCATTAAATACTAGTCGACAGAAAATTTCCAGCAAGCCATCCATCTTCTTGTCCTTCATTCTTTAGTGTCACTGTTTTGTTTTCATCACTTTGAGTGTTTTTATTTGGTCATTCCCTGTTCTGGCCGTCTTATCTCAGTTTTTACTAGTGTCATTAGAGTATATTCCTTTATTGTTCAGAATTCCAGCTCCTTAGTTAACAAATTAGTGTGTATCATTCGTCAACTTCTTGTGTCTACTATTTTCATTCCGTTAGCGATTTCTTTGAGTCTTGTCACCTCGGAATACACTTGGAGGAATTGATCACAATCTCGTGGACCAAAGTTGGTGAGTTGATCGTCTACTTGAAGGAGTTCTAATTTCTTCAAGATAAACTATCAAAAGCTTTGAGAGAATTATGAGATTATTAGAGTGTCAACTTGAGTGAAAAACACGAGTGTTGAGTGTAAACATGTAAGGGAGTGAGTGAGGAAACACATACTTGTTTCTTTGCTAACTTTTTGCAGGTTTACCTAAGCATATCGGAGGAAGCTACTACATCTCAAATTGACCCCAAAACGAACAATGAAGTACTAATAGGGGCATTCCAAAAAAAGTTAAAGCAATCCAGGAAGCCCTAGAGCATAGGATGGCTCGACTTGAGCTTTCGCAAGCTAAATCAAGTGCTGGTCAAAACCAAACTCCATATCATGAGGAGTTTGCATCCCACAGTGAAGAAGAGGATTTCATTCGCCGACCTAAGAAGGAAAATAAGAAGAATGATGAAGGGCTCAAAGGCGTCAAAATCAAGATCCCTTCATTCCAAGGGAAGTCGGATCGTGAAGCCTACCTAGAATGGGAGCAATGCATAGAAATGGTATTCGAGTGCCACAACTACACTGATGAGCAAAAAGTCAAATTGGCGACCCTCGAATTCACCGACTATGTAATAGTGTGGTGGGAGCAAGAACGTACAAGTAGGAGGCACAACCGGGAAAGAGCTATTAGCACATGGGAGGAACTAAGAACTGTTATAAGAAGAAGGTTCGTCCCTAACCACTACTACTGGGAGTTGCATCAACGGCTTCAAACCCTCATTCAAGGAAACCATAGCGTGGAGGATTACTACAAAGAAATGGAGATCACCATGTTACGTGATGATATTGTGGAGGATCGTGAGGTGACAATGGCAAGGTTCCTTAACGGTTTGAGACCCAACATTGCTGAATTAGTCGAGTTACAAACCTACGTGGACATGCTCGAGTTGGTGGATAAAGCATCCAAGATTGAGATGAGGCTTAAGAAGAGGGGTAACCCTCGAACCACTAGCACCTCATCTACGCCTTCTTGGAGGAGTAACCCTACCTTTGAGTAGGAACAACCCAACATGGGAGTCTCCAAATTCACCCCTAAGTCCGACCCACCCAAGCAAGCCACCAAACCAACTCCAAAGACTTTATTCGAATCACCAAAACCTAGAAGCCGTTAAAAGTGTTTCAAATGCCAAGGATTTGGGCACATAGCTTCCCAGTGTCCCAATAGGCATGCAATGATTGTATTACCTAGTGGAGACGTCGTCTCAGACGATGAAGAAGAATATGTTGACATGCCACCTCTGATTGAGAAAGGTGAAGAATCTGGGGAAGAAGTAGCAGCAACTGATGAACAAGTGGGTGTTGTATTGGTGGCACGATGAGCCCTTGCAACACAAATCAAGAAAGTAGATGAGGCCCAACGTGACAATATTTTCAACACTTGGTGTCATATAAAATGGGAAAGTTTTCAGCCTCATAATTGATGCAGGAAGTTTTACTAACGTGGCAAGCACTCTAATGGTAGATCATCTGTCCTTGCCCATGTTACATCATCCTAATCCATGCCGTTTGCAATGGCTTAATGAGAGTGGAGACATCAAGGTCACCAAGCAAATGGTAGTACCTTTTTGGATTGGGAAGTATGAGGATGAAGTTCTTTGTGACGTCGTCCCCATGCAAGCTTCTCACATCCTGTTGGAAAGGCCATGCCAATATGACAAGAGAACCAACCATTGTGGCTTCACCAACAAGTACTCATTCATTCACAACGCTAAGAAGATCACCCTTGTGCCCTTAACACCACAGCAAGTGCACGAGGATCAACGAAGGTTGCAATAAGAGCATGAACAAGAAGCGGCCAAGAAGAAGAATGAAACTAAAGCATTGGTCTGAGTAGAACTTGGGAAGAAATTGGCTAAGGAAGAAATCGCCAAAGTACCTAAGAAGCCGAGCCTACTTGCTAAAAAAAGGGAAGTTCAAAAATTACTTTTGTCTAAACAAGTGGTCTACGTTTTATATTGCAAAGAAGTACTCATCGTGTCTAATGAGTTTCTAAGTGATTTACCTACTAATGTTACTTCTTTGTTACAGGCATATGAGGACGTACTGGAAGTCCACTAGGGATCTCAAATAGATCTCATATGAGGACGTACTAGGGATATCAGAAGTACTAGAACTGTCGGGTCAATGATCAGGGTATTTGAGCAGTCTTGGTAAAAAGGCCATAACTCAATGTAGAAAAATCAAAATCAAGCACTGTCAATTGCGTTTGAAACTAGATTCAAAGATATTTCAGGGATCCAAAATTCAGGGCCTAATTTGTCTCCTAACAGTTCCATAAAATTTTGAAAGTTGACTGAATATGTTCTCTTTTTCTCTCGGGTTTAGGCTAGAAATTTCCAGCAAGCATTCTTCCATTTTCATCAAGTTTCATCCCATTTTACTTGCTCAAAATATCAATCACACACATATATCTTATCTTCAGCATGCAAAGTGTGATATAAACTATTTGCAAGGAAAATCATCAAAGTCTCAAGTTTCAAGCCATAATAAACGCTTCTCATACAAGATGTCAAAATCTGAAATTTTCCAGCTTTAAGACTGAAATTTTCTTTCTTCAAAACTCATGTTATTCAACCAAAAATTGACATGCATCCATATATATTCAAAGTACAAGTCATGTAGCTTGGTTATATAGCAAAATTTTAATCAAAACTCTCATGCATGGACTTATAAACAACCGGCCAGCTTCATAGGCAAAGTTTTCCAGCAATCATCTTAAACAAGGGTTTTCATCCAAGATAACTTAAGTTTCAAAGCTCATCTTATCATGAAATCATAAATTACAAAGGTAAATGTCATAGGCTAGATTTTCAAAAGAAGATAAGAGAGTTTTCTTGGTTGAATCTTACCTTTCTCCTGCAAGATTGAAGCTGGAATTTAGTTGGAGTAAGATGGAATCCTCCTAAGTTGGTTGGCAAAATTTCCTAGCAAAAACCTTGAAGCCTTTACTCCTCAAATTTTGGCCCTCTCTCTCTATCTCAAAGGAAGACAAGAATAAAATGAGAGTTTTTGTCTTGAAGTTTTGGTTTTAACAAAAAAGGGTTTGGTTGCATGGTTATTTTTGAGAAGAATGAGGGGTAAGCTTGTTTTTTAACATGATTCTTGACAAATGGCAAATTTTGTAACACTTGTCATATCTTTCTTGCATGAAAGTGATTTAATTCTAATTTAACCACTCTAATTCTTATTACTCCAAATTTTACCCGATAAATTTTATTCTAACAACTAACAGGTCCTTACTCAATTATGAAAACTTTTGATTTATACCTATGTTCTTATATAAAATACGGTAAACATGTAATTAGATTCTCTAAGTGCACACGTGAATTTAATATAGAATTTTGGGTTATCACAAAAAACGTGTTCTTAGTTCTAGACTTTTGTTGCATTTTTGTGTAAATGTGAATGTATTAGTGAACTTCTCTGTCTTTTGTAAGGTTAAACTTTGGTTAGGTACTCTAAGTTTGAAACGGTAGTTTATGTTAACGTATATATTGTAGGTTGTATTTGATTTGAAGATGTTATTCTAGTTTCTTAGATTTTGTTGGCATTTTGGATAGCGAGTCCGGTCGAAAGCTAGGTAGGCAGTCCGCTAAACCTTTTGGTAAATCTTAGGGTGAGGTGGGGCTGTCACAGTTAGTATCAGAGATTAGTTTTGAAATGGCCTGGGTAGATTAGAAGTCTGCATCTTGTCTAGTATGCCTTGTTAGGGTGTTATTAAGTACGATTACGGTTATTTAAGTTATGAATTGTGTTTATATTTGTAGATTATGAAAGGACACAGTGGAACTAATGACACTGAGCCAACTCAGAGGTGCCTTCGGATTATAGATTATGAGGTGAGGCCAAGTGGACCAATTCGACGATAGAGTCTGGTGAGTCAGATTAGGCGCTATGACTACTGCTAGAACTATTCTTATCCTGATCATGTGGTTTTGGCAGTGTGGGATGAGAGGAGGAGATTAACCAATGCTAGTTTTAGGGACCAAGATAAGATGGAAAGGATGAGTGCTATTATGATAATGCAAAGGAATCGAATCCAAGAACTATAGGACACTGTAAATGAGAACAAGTGTGAACTGATACTTTATATGAGCAATTTCGGGAGGTTAATGAACATTTTTTTAAAAAGGCTAAAAGAGTAAGAGATAAGGCTGAGGGCATCCTGAATACCTGTGATGGTTTATTGAGAGGCCGTGACACTGAAGAATTGAGTGTAGGAAACGAAACTGAAACTGAACCCACTGAAGACGCATCTTCTGGATCTGTGAGTACTTAATTAGTATGACTTCCGATGATCGACATGAGGTTGACTTTATTCGTTTTGACTCATTGTATATAGGCTAAATGGGGCAAGAACTCGAATTGAACTCGCTTTGGATTTCGTTAAGGCTTTTGGTCTTTTGTTATGGCCTTGTATATTATGTTATGTGTTGAATTATTGTGTTTGTGATAAACTTGACGTGAACTTGTATCTATGGTGTTATGACTGTTGTATATATATGAACTGGTATCTGTGTTTGTTACTTTTGTTACACTTGTGTTTATTTTGATTTGTTATGGTTTTGTTATACTAGGATTACTTCTTATTTTGTCTCATATTGCAACTTTTGTGATAGTATGTAGTTTGTTAAGTTTATTCATAAATCTAGTAAGCTTGACAATTTCATATATTTCTTGTGTGTATCTATTTAGGCTTGTGATAGATATGGAGGGTAGAAGGAGTGGATGAGACTGTGGGCGTGGACCCACGCAACTAGGAGATGACCAAGAATCGACAGCCGATCACAATCGTGAACATAGGGTTGATGCTTGTGAGCAAGTAGCTACAGCCATACAGCGTATGACTAATCTACTGACACACATAGTGGACCGTCAAGACCAAAACCTTATCAATCAGCTTAATCAGTTTAGGGATCCAGAACTAGGAGAAGATAGGGCCTTAGAGCGATTCCAAAAATTTTCTTCTCCTAAGTTTTTGGGAGGACCTGATCTTGATGTGACGAAAATTTGGTTAGATAAGATGCTTGACATCTTTGCAACCTTGAATTATACGGAAGAGAGGCAAGTGGCCTTTGTACCCAAGAGAGGTGACCTTACGATTAGATATTAAGGGTAGCTTAGCATCACCTACTCTTATTTCAGGAGTGCGAGTTAGAAAATTGCTAAATAGAGGAGCACAAAGTTACCTAGCCTTCTAATTAATACCACAGGAGATAAGGTGAAATTAGAGGCGTGCTAGTGGTAAAATGAATTTCTAGATGTATTTCCTAATGAGTTAGTGTCATTACCACCAGTAAGATCAACTTGTTACCTGGAATAGCCCCAATCTGTAAAACTCCTTACCAGATGGCACCTGTTGAACTTAAAGAATTGAAAATGTAATTGCAAGATTTTTTGGAAAGAGGGTTTATATGAGAGAGTGAATCCCCATGGGGGCGCCAGTGTTATTTGTTAAAAAGAAAGATGGAAGTTTGAGGTTGTGTATAGATTATCGAGACTTAAATGATGTCAAGATTAAGAATAAATACCCTCTACTACATATTGATGACTTGTTTGATCAGTTGCAATGAACTGTGGTGTTCTCTAAACTGGATCTTAGACAAGGGTAATACCAATTACGAATTAAGGAGGAGATGCCGAAAACAGCTTTTAATTCTAGATATGGGCATTTTGAATTTGCGGTGATGCCTTTTGGATTGACTAATTGTGAGAACCCTAAAATTTCTGATGCATAATTCACTATTTAATTCATTTGCGTGCATTAATTCATTTAAGTGCATCATGTTTCCTTTAGTATAGTTATTTTGTATTGAATTAATTCAAAAACCAATGGGGTGTACTTGTATATTTTAATGCCTAGTAAGTGTAGAATTACATGATGACTTTTAAGACTAAACTAAACTTGAGGGAGTTAGAACATAATTAAGTGAAAGTTAAGAATAAGTGGGTGAGATTTGGTAGCCAAGAGATAGGGATTAAGGAGAGTTTGCCATGTGTCCTCTTGTTGACCAAGACAAGTTCTTGAAACTTAGTTTCTTTTGCCTTTTTAAACTCAAATTTTCTTATTTTCTTCTTCCTAAAACCGGCCAAAGAGAGAGGTGAGAAGTGAGAAACAAACCTAAGAGAAACCCTAACTTTTCTTTGAGAAACTAGTGGAAATCTAGAGAGTGATCATCTTGCACTTTATCAAACATACTCCAAGCTTGGTAGAGGGAAGTTAAGACAACTTGGGAGGACTTCTTTGCTATAGTGCAAGGTAAATTCTTTTAAACTCTAGCTTGATGATGTTAGATTGAAGGTTAATGAATGTTTAATTGGTGTTTGAGGTTTTAGAAGTTTAAAAGAAAGATTGCTAGGAAAGGTTTCTATTAGTAGCATTTTTTAGAAGTATGTTTGGTTAATTGCCTACTAGGTGTTTGATCTTTTGTCAAAGTTGTTATTGGTGATGTTTGTGTTGGTTTCTCTTGGTAAACTTGTATGAATTACACCCTAGAACATGCTAAGAACAAGCTTTAGTACATTTGTTATGGAATTAGAATGTTTAGTTGGTGAATTGTGGACAACTAAAAGCTGAAAATTATGTTGCTAGGCTGGCCAAAGTCAAGAAAGGCATAAATAGTCTTAATTCCATCATTTGTGTGATGATTTTGCCTTATCTTTGTTTGAGAAACTTGTTCCCACTTTAAGCCTTACATGTGTGATGAATTTGGGTTGAAATATAGAGGTTTAACAGGAAGCAAAATGGCTTAGCTCCAATCAAGTAGCCTGAACAGGGCTGCATTTTCAGTCATGTTTCCGAATTTTTTGGTACTAATAGGAAATGAATTAGAGACTGAATTTTATACTGTTGGAAAGATCTTTGAGTATAGTTTTAAATGCAATTGAAGGTACTTGATTTTGCCAAAACTGCTCCAGGCTGACTGTGTGAAGTCCAGCCATGACCTGTTTTCAACATTAATTTCCTATTGTTTGGTGGTCATTTCGACTCATTTTGTTCATATTACTTGCTAACACCTTGAACTACATTTGTGTGTCGAATTGGAGTAAAACTAATGAGGTTTAGGAGGAGAGAAAAAATGTTAATGGCTCCAGGGTGAGTCATTGGAAGTTCATTACTTGACTTGAGGTAGTGACCCTTGATGTTTTCTACTTGCTTGGTCTTAGGATTTGAACGTGAGAACGAAGGTGACCCGAGGTCCCACAGATAAAGTTGATTGGCTTAAAAGTGGTGAGTGTTCCAAACTCTTTCCAACTGACAGTTTTACTGCTATTTTGTTCTAACTTGTTTTAAAGGAAATGTTCCCCTATGACACTTTTGTGTTACTACTGTTTCAAGGAAATCATTTGTGAAATGTTTTATTACTAATTTACTATTGACTTGCAACAGTTTACAAGTATAACAATTTGATTTACTTTTGAAATGATTTGTAAGTGCATTTAAGTTGATTAACCAAAGTGTTTCGGATTAGCTAGATAGCACTGGGTAATGACTTACCAATGTTAAGTGAAATGCTCAAAATTCTTTGCTGAAAGGTCTTGAGTACTATATCCAATGTTCAAAGTTAAATGAGGGGATCATTTATCATTTTGGAGGATATATGGTGAGATCAAGATAGGGGATCGTTTATCATTTTGGAGGACAAAAGGTGGGAGTTCGGAGGTTATAAGGTGGAAAAATACATAGGGGATCATTTATTGGATGTTATAAGGTGGAAATAGCTCCAAGTGAGCACCCGTATCCTTTCAATATTTGAATTAAATGTTTATTGAATTATTGTTCATTGAATTATTATTTACTGCAGTATTGTTTGTTAAATTAAGTGTTTATAGAATGATTGTTTAAGGAATTATTGTTTCTTGTATCCTTTTAAATGAAAAGTTTCTTAAATACGTTTAATGTGAATGTGTGACCACGTTCTCGACTTGCACGTTATTCTTTTAAAGACTTAAATATTTTACAAAATGCTATTTGAATCAAATGTCCATGATTTTGATAAAATGTGAATTTTCTTGTTCTCTCGGAACCTCTCTGAGCTTTAGCTCAACCCAAAGATTTTACATTCTTTTGTAGGGCTTGGGATTGGATGACATCAAGTACAAGGATCTCTACTGTGATCGGTTGAGATGATTTTCCTGTGGATTATTTCTAGTTCAATTTGGACGTATTATTTTAGATTACTTGTGGTATGTAATTATCGTATTGAAATATTCATGAAATATTGGGATGACTTGTGTACTTATTGAAATGTAAGTATTTGGAGTACTAGTGGATTGTAATCTTTTGGAAATTATATTTGGTTGAACTTAATTGGAGTTTGGATTGTAAATTTGTTTGAGGACTGTACTGAGTCCCAGCGAGAGTTAGGCAGGCGGTCCGCCAAACCCTATGGTTAGCCTTAGGGGGAGGTGGGGTCATCACACTAATGCTTCTGCACCCTTCATGGACTTGATGCATCGGATTTTCAAACCCTATCTAGATCGGTTTGTAGTACTGTTTATTGATGACATTTTGGTGTATTCTAAGACTTGAGAGGAGCATGAGAAACATTTGAGATTAGTTTTGTAGACTTTAAGAGAGCATTAGTTAAATGCCAAATTCAACAAGTGTTAGTTTTGGTTGGAGAGAATTTCCTTTCTAGGACATGTAATCTCGAAGGATGGAATTACTGTAGATCCAGCGAAAGTGGAAGCTGTGGCTGAGTGGAAACAGCTAGAAAATCCTACTGAGGCTCATAGTTTCTTGGGTTTAACGGGGTATTATCATCGATTCATTCAGGGTTTTTCGAAACTAGCAGGACCTCTGACCGATTTGATGAAGAAGCACAGTAAATTTGTTTCGGATGTTAGGTGTGAGGCTAGCTTTCAAGAATTAAAGAAACGGTTGACCATGGCATCAGTTTTAACTTTGTGTAATGGAAAGGATAGTTTCATTGTGTATACTGATGTCTCAAGAGAAGGATTAGGTTGTGTTTTAATGCAAAATGAGAATGTGATTGCATTTACCTCTCAGAAGTTAAACCCTATGAACAAAATTATCCGACTCATGACTTGGAATTGGCAGCTATTGTTTTTGCCTTGAAGAAGTGGAGACATTAGTTGTATAGGGTAATATTTGAGGTTTACATCGTTCATAAAAGTCTTAAGTATTTATTTTTGAAAAAGCGTTGAATTTAAGACAGCGTTAGTGGATGGAATTTTTGAAGGATTACGACTTATGATTAATTACCATCCAGGAAAGGCCAATGTGATAGAGGATACCCTAAGTCGAAAGGCTCAAGTAGCAGGGTTAATAATTAAGGAGTCGAATATGTTGGGGAAGGTTAGTGAGTGGAATCCTCGTCTGGAACAATAGAAGGTGATTTTTGGGAACATCATAGTGAGATCCACTTTACTAGAGCATATCAAAAAGGCTCAGAAGAATGATTCTGTGGTACAAAAGTGGCTAGAAAAGACTCAACAAGGGGAATTACCGAATTTTAATTTGAGTTCCGAGGAAATCTTAAGGTTTCGCAACTGAATAGTGGTACCGAAAGATGAAATGTTAAAACCAAAATTTTGGAAGAAACCCATCGTTCCAAGTATACGGTGCATTCTGGTAGTAGTAAGATGTATCAAGATCTTAAGGGACTTTATTGGTGGGGGGGATAATATGAATAAATAAATTGCCCAACTTGTTCAAACGTGTCTTGTTTGCCAACAAGTTAATGCCAAACATCAAAAACCTTCAGTCTTGTTACAACCTCTTGAGATACCTGAATGGAAATGGGAGCATGTAACTATGGATTTTGTATCAGGTTTGCCACGGACGCAAAGAGGTTATGATGCCATTTGTGTGATAGTTGACTACTTAACCAAATCGGCCCATTTCTTACCAATTAACCTAAAATACTCTTTAGAAAAGTTGGCTCATATATACATGGATGAGATTGTAAGACTGCATGAAATTCCAGTAAGTATCGTGTCAAACAGGGATCCTCGCTTTGTGTCCCGATTTTGGCAAAAGTTACAAGATTCTTTAAGGACCAAAGTCAACTTTAGCACAACTTACCACCCACAAACCGATGGACAGTCGAAAAGGACCATCCAAACCCTAGAGAACATGTTAAGGACATGTATTCTGGATTTTGGAGGAAATTGGGGCTAGCACATGCCACTAGTAGAATTCACATATACTAACAGTTACCATTCGTCAATTCAAATGGCACCCTATGAAACTCTGTATGAAAGAAAATGTCGATCACCGATTTATAGGGACGAAGTAGGGGAAAAGAAGATGTTGGATCCAACAGTTGTGCCACGGATTGAAGAAGCTTATGAGAAAATGAAATTAATTCGTAAAAGGCTACAGACTACCCAAAGTCGTCAAAAAAGTTACACAGATAATCAAAGAAAGGATTTGGAGTTTGCCGTTAGAGATAAAGTGTTTTTCAAGGTCACACCACTATGGAGTGTGACAGCCCACCTCCCCCTACGGCGAACCAAAGGGGTCGGCGGACCGTTAGCCAAGCTCTCGCCGAGACTCACTACAAATTCCCAAATAGTGGTCCAAACATTCATTTGTAAAGTCATCGATCAAAATTATTAAAATTGCTAATAAACTCTTACAAAATACAAACCCCAAAATTTCATCAAAATTACATTGATAATAACTCCAAAATAGCATAAACCATCAAATTCATCTATTAATTTCAATCTTATACAAAGCGAGGCAATCCTACAAAAATACTAGCTTCCTCGATTCACGTGCCACACCTCGAAACCTGTTAAGGAAAACAAATTGGAGTGAGCTAACGCTCAGTGAGGCCAAGAGAAACATGCACATGCAGGATCAAGAAATATACACTTTTATTAAACAAGACAAGTAACCAAAACTTCGAACAAGAATGCAAATAAAGAATTTAATCACACATTAAATAAAGAATACAGGGGCTCTCAGGAGCCAAGTTCCACGAGTCTTGACCACATTCCAAATAGTTGACACTCCGTCAACTTTCTTAATAACCATGTAGAACTCCACTTGTCAACCATCTCCGTCCACCGTTTCACCCCCCAACCGGGCCCGCTTCGTCAAAACAGGAAATTTGGTAATACTCGAGTATACCGAGGTAAGTAGTCGGCGCGCACTCCAACCGACGGAAATATGTACAGTCTCATGATTTACCAACCCCTCGGCCAAGCCCTTGCCGGCCCGAGGTGAAAGGTTTACCAATGAGGTTTTGGGCGTCCCCAACAGGCTTAAATAGTAAGTAAGATGATGAGACAACGCTCAATCAACAAACAAGTACAAGTACAGTTCAAGCAAGTCATTTCAAGTACAACAATTACAAGCAAGCAAGTCAGGTCAGGTAAAAGAGGTCGGACAAGATAAAGTACACGTCCGCCTTGAGAAGTTTAATAATACGATCAATTTAAACATGTAACAGGTCAATCAAGTCAACAAATCATTCACTTGACACTCACCAAATAACCGAGAGCAAGCGAGAAAATTCAGGAGGTCATACAAGCGTCTCGATGTCCATGTGATCACCTGAGATATGAAAATCCATTTTCAACCATGAAACGACACAACGTACATATACTCAATGCTAAAACTCTCGAGAAACATTTATAAACATTTAAAATAGCAAAAAGAGCACATGCATGGGCATTAAACGAAAAACGAACGAGAACGAAACGAAAACGGAAACCACACACTAAAAGGTGTAAAAGACAGTTTTGATACCTTGTACGCCGTTACCCATAACTCAGGCTACAAGTACCGGATTAGGATGCACGAGATTCCATTTCGAAGCTAAGAGAACAAGATACAACTTTCATGAAGACCATTTCTGCCCAGATTCACTCTTTCTAGGTCAAAAATACAAAAACAGTTTTGGAAATTTCAGTGTCAGAATTTCGGACAGGCCTGATTCAAATGACCATAACTCAGCGCTCACAAATCCAAATCAAGAAATTCCAAAGCCATGAGAAATCTAACATACAAGGCTACAATTATTAAGAAGACATCAAAAGCAAAAACATTCATCTACCCGGTCAAAATGACCCATTACAGTAGCAAAATACGATTCCTGACAGAAACAGGGCATCAGTGGTAATTTAGTCATTGCACATACTACAGTGCTCCGATTCATCTAAAAATTTAAAGGTAGAATCCTCACTCAATTCTCTACAACTTTCATGCTTTAGGCTAAGGCTAATTCAGCTCCCAACATCCTCGAATATACCAAGCAAATTCGGACAGAAAATGGGCAGAAATTCTTGGCTGAAATTTTGAGAAGCAAAACACCAAATCCAAGCCATCTAATCATCCTCTAGGACACACATGAGCATGAATTCAACTTCCAATCATCAATTCCCAACATTAAGTCTTGCAACTAATGAAACCCTACCCTAACTCTTGGCCAAGGTTCAAGACAAGCAAACAATAAAACCAATCCATGGAATCATCTCACAAGCCAAGGATAAGTATGAATCAAGCCAACAAAACCACCAAATCCAACAATTACACATTATCATCAAAATTCCAGCTTATATACAAAGGGAAAAATACCTTCTTGGCTTATGTTCTTGATGAAATTGCAAGCCCAAGATAGTCCACTTAACCTCCTAACTCAAGCTTCAAGATTGGATGGTTGAAAATTGCAAGAATCCCCAAGCTTTTCTTCTTTTTTTCCTCTCTTTTTCTCTCTTCTTTTCCTTCTCTTTTTTTCATGTTTTCCTTCTCCTTTTTTTTCCTTGTTTGGCCGGTTCATGTAAGCTATAAAACAACTAAAAGATAACATCAAATAGATATTTTCTTGCTTAGTCAAAATTGGTCAAAATTCTCATGCAATTCAACCTAACAACTTAGGTCATTTTCCACTCTTGCCCACATGATTTATTTTCCTATCAAATTAGTCCATAGGTACTCAATTTAACCTAGCCTATCAAAGCTTAATCACACTTACTTAGGCCACTAATCACCCAATTACCCTAATAACTCTCGTGCGCGTACAAATTCACACTGAAAATTCATGAAATAACAAACATTGATTTGTACATATAATTAGGATTTCGAGAAAATATATTAGGGTTGGTACTTTTAGGGTGTAAACAAATTAAGGTTTTATCGAAATTTAGGGTTTTCGTAGCAAACGAGGGTTTAAATTTCAAATTAGGGTTTTTAGACTTGTAAAACAAAATAGTTAAAACAAGCACTTTAAGAAGTAAAACAAACCATATAAACACCTTGGCAAACAATAATTACTATAATTCACATTATTTAATATTTTCCAAAAACTTGGGAAAAATCGGGGCCTCACACGGAGCGTCACAGTGGGACCAAAGAAGAAGCTGCAGCCAAGATATGTTGGACCCTTCAAAATTCTTCAATGAGTTGGAAATGTTGCTTATCCACTAGCGTTGCCAACAAGTTTATCTCGAATCCATGACGTGTTTCATGTTTCTATGTTAAAGAAATACCATCCAGATCTAGCTCATGTTATGCAGCCAAAAGAGATTGAAGTGGATAAATCTCTAACTTATGAAGAAAAACTGTACAAATCTTAGACTGAAGGGTAAAGCAACTGAGGAATAAGCAAATTCCTTAGGTAAAAGTCCTATGGAGAAATCATGACTGTGAGGGCCTCAAAATTCAAATTTTATTTAAAATGCATAATAATGTTTATATAGTGTTTATTCATTAAAATATAAGTGAATTTATGTTTTGAGTGATTATTTTCCAATTTAGAGAAATTTTTGAGAATTATTTGCCAGTGTGTGGTTTCGCCCAGTGTAAGCGTCTAATTTTTGTTCCGAAGTGTGAATGGTAATTTTAAGATAAAACCGAGCATACGTAGAGATATTACAGATATATATTTAGGGTTGGACAGTGTCGGAATGAGATAAACCAGTGAATGTTAGAGTGTCGCGAGTCGACGCGACAAAAAGTGGTTATTTGACCACTTTTCCTTAAATTAAGGAAGACCACACTTTTTGTCCTTAAAAAGCTTTGTTTCTTGCTTCCTTGTTTCATTCTTTTCAGCCACACTTGGGTCTTAGAGAGAGAGGGTGTGACAGCCCCACCTTCCCCTAAGGCGAACCAAAGGGGTTAGCGGACTGCCTGCCCAGCTCTCACCGGGACTCACTACAGATTCTCAATCATATTACCGATCTCAAATAATGACAATGCAAGATCTCTAAAATAATAATTACAGTACTATCTATTCCAAATACACCAAAAGTCCCACAGTCCAAACTACAATTAATACAAGAGATGGTTCAACCAGTCGCTCTAAGAAAGATCACTTCCCGTTCCTCCATCTCGAGCCCTGTGGGTGGGGGGGGGCAAAAATATTTTTGGGGTGAGCTAAAAGCTCAGTGAATGTTCAGTGAAAACAAGAAATTTCACGTTTTATCAGATTCGTGGACATTTGAATTAAATATCTTTTGTAAAACTTTGAGTACGTGTAAGTCGAGAACATGGTCACACGTTTATCTTGAAAATATTTTAAAATCTTTTATTTAAGATGATACAATAAATAGGCAAAACAAATCGTCAAATCTCACACTTAATGTAAAATAAAACAATACACTCAAATCACAAAAGTTTGATCGAAACATGAGTCAATGAATATCACAAGTAGTCAAATATCACATTTAAAATGTAAATCAAAGAAACAAATATCACAACCAAGTACAAAAAATACATCGAGCCTCTCAACTAGGAGATGGTGTTCATGAGGAGAACACTACTCGAGTCTCTCAACTAGGAGATGGTGTTAGAGAACACTACTCGGGCCTCTCGACTAGGAGATGGTATTCACGAGGAGAACACTGCTCGAGTTAGCAAGAAGCCATAAGACAAATATAATAACAAATACATTTAAAAGGATACGGGTGGCTTCCAAAAGCCAATTCCACAAGAGCTTGATCATAAGATAGCCCGTTGACTCTCCGTCAACTTTTAAGTCAAGAACCAAAGTCCGTAGATCACCACTTATCACCAAGCACCGTCCGCCGTTTCACCCCCTTACTGGGCCTGAACACCTCAACAAATCAAATGTGAGTAATACTCGAGTATACCATGTTCTAAAGAACCAAATCGAATAACCTACGGTTCACCGATCTTCTCGACCAAGCCTATGCTGGCTCGATACAAACGGCTCACCAATAGGGTTTTGGGGTTTCCGGAGCCCCAAACGAATCAAATTAGTCGACGGGATATCGAGCGACCTTTCATATCAAAGTATACAAATTCACAATCGAATCAAATTAGTCGACGGGATATCACCCGAGCGACCTTTTACAAATCAAATATAGGCGAAGGCAGTTCCACCTGATTCAAACATCAAAGTACAAAATTTCAACAGAAGAGATCAAGTGTGATAAAGTGCGCTTTTCGTCTCGATCACATTAAGTGGCTGCATAAATCATAAGAGAGCGGATCATCACATAATTCAAATATTCAAGTATTTCAACTAATCAAGTTGGTCAAGTAAGCAGGCATGGAACACTGCATAAACTCCTTCAAAATTATTCGACTTGTAAAAGCAAATTTTACTTGGAAAAAGTGATAAATCATTTCCTTATAAATACTAGTAAATCATTTCAACAAATCATTCCTTTGCAAACAATAGCAAGATTTTTCGTCTAAAAAGGAGTTGGAACACTCACCGAATCAAGCAAAGTATCTTCAAATGTTCACACCCAAATCTCCTTTACTTCCTCCTTTCAAATCTAATAGTGAATGAAATGAAAAGCATTCAGATTCGGTTACCTCAGACATGAAAACCAAATGCATAAGCTAGTTGTTCTCTTAGCTTGATAGAAATACAACTTGGATGCAAAAACCACAAAATGACCATTCCAAATTATAAAGGTGATCAAATGGAAATCTTATCAACATATTAGAATCATAAATGAGTGGGTCGGGACACGGCAGAAATGCACAAGAGTCAAAAGGAATGAGAAAAGCAATTGTGGAATGAAAACAACATTTGACAGATTTGCCACACCTCAGTAATTTAATCATAACTGTGGCTGTGGTTATCGGATTGGGACAAATTTTATGGTGTTTCGAAGCTAAGACATAGGTCTATAACTTTGATGCAGAGGTCGAATACCAAATCATGCTTAATCATAGTCAAAATGGCAAATCTCAGAGAAGCAAGAAAACTATTGGAATAATTTCAGGCTGGTCGAACAGTCTCGGGAAAATAGTCCTAAATCGACGTAGAAAAATCAAAATCAAGCTCCGTTAGTGGCATTTAAAACTAGGTTCATAGGGCTTTCTAACGGTATAAGGCTCGGATGCTAATTCATTTTCTACAGGAAACAGTAACCTCGGAAATTGGGCTGTTTTTCATTCCTGATTTCCTGTGAAATTTCCAGCTTTGGTGCAACTTCATCTATTAATTCTTTAAAGTTATTCCATCACTTAACATGGTGTTTAACATGCTAAAACAACAATTAATTCCATCATTAAATCATCAAAAGTCATTAAGCATTTCATCAAACACATGGTAAGCATAAACTTAAACCAACTCTTGAGATACAATTACAAGAATCCAAGCCAAGAACTCATGCTTCCAAGCATCCATCATCCTTAATCATCATTAAAAGCCTTCATTGCACCAACTTTAAAGATCATAGAGCTAGGGTTTTGGAAGAGAATTACCTTGAGAAGTTAAAGAAGTGAGCCTTCAAGCAACTATAATCTTCTCCTACCAAGCTTGTGGATTGATGGTTAAGGTGCTAGCAAACTTTCTCTCTTTGATTTCCTATCAAACTAAGCAAGATTTAGGTTGGTTTTGTGGGTTTTCCTCTCTTTTCTCTCCCAAATTTCGTCCAACACCTTCCAAAATGAAGCTGAATTGTGTTGTTTTAAAGGGATAAGTTGGAGGAAAGAAACCAACAAGTCAAGGTTTGAATCCTATGGTGACAAGTGGCGGTTTCTTGACCAAACTTACTAAAAATCTCACTTAATTGCTTCTAACACCTCTAATTTAATTTAGCCTCCAATTAACATCATCAACTCTATTTTTTCTTGTAACTAAACCTTAGGAAAAAGTCTCAGTAATTCTAGGGTTCAATCCTTAATCAAGTATACCTAATCAAATGAAATGAATGCACTTAGGGGAAAACATGTCATTTATGCGCTAAAGGAATTTATATGCACTTAAATAAATACTATAACAAATAATTCATGAAACATTTAGGGTTTTCACAAGAATAGAAGTAAATAATTCAAGAAATTTCGGGTGTTTAGTTCAAGAAATTTCGGGTCCTCACAGAGGGAGCAGCCAAACTTGAGAGAGAGAGAATAGAGAGATTTTGTCCAACTCTTCTTCTTCTTCTTCTTCCTCCTAAATCTTGTGAAGATTCAAGACTCCATTGAAGGCTTTGATCTTGTTTCTTTATTCCTGTAGCAGCCAAGGTGAGAGAGAGGGAAGGAGAGAGAGTGAGTGAGAGAGAGAGAAGGAAGAGGAAGAAAGCTTCATTTTATTCCTTTCTTCTTGGTCTTGAAACTTGTGAAGGAAATCACCTGGGATCGAGTTCGATCTTGGCTTAGCTTCGAAGGATCTCGAGGTTTCAAAGCTTGGAACATCATCCGTGGGTGGAACTACGTTAGATCTTCCTTGATCTTGCTAGATCTGAAAAGATCTTGAGGTATAACCTTTAAAACTCTTAGCTTTAGCCTTTTTAGTGTCAGATCTGTAGATTCTACGGTTAATTTTGCTAGAAATGCTTATGTATGGAGCATTTGAGTTGGGCTCTTGAATTCTAACTTAGGTAGTGGTTGAGGTGACTTTAGGTAGTGGACTTGAGAACCTGATTGTGATTGTGTTTGTCGTTTATGAGATGAGTGTATTTTATGGTTAAAAAGTAGCATTTGATGTTGAAAATTTCGAAGGAAAACAGTAAGGGCTGGCCGAACCAATGCTTGAATATTTTGACATTTGATTTCAAAATTTTATGATGTTTCTTGAAGAGATTTTGCCTAAGTATATATGTATTATATTCGTTTATGAGTATGTGTTTAAATAGAGTTAAAATCTTAAACTTTAATGGTGAAAGTGAAGTTTTCACTAAATTTTGGGGTAAATGTGTTATTTGGACAGATTCGAGGATTTGAAATATTTTACCTATTTTTCTATGAATTTTGGTACATTGAGATTTGACAAATGATATTTTAAATATGTGCTAAAAACCTTGACTAAAGCTTTAGTGTTGGATTTAAACTCGAATGAGTGATTTTCGAGGTGAAATACCTCACTTTATGTCTTTGTATTAAGAAAATTAGAAGTTGCAAGAGTAGAGTATGTCGATAGAGTGGTTTGGTTAGTTGATGTCTCAGTTTGAAAATGGAAACTTTTAATATGATTTTCGACTCAAATGACTACTTTGCATTCGAGCAAAGTTAGAGGAATTTTGTGAAGAATTTCAATAAAACAAATAAAAAAATTATTTGAGTTAGTTTCGCTATTTGTGAGGTGAAACTTATTTCTCCCGTTTACTTGATTATAGGAAGTGGGGAAAGATTTGCACCAGATCCCAATTTGGAAATCGAACCTTGCCACTTTGGTGAGTTTCCATACATGTTACATGGTTATGTGAATTTGATTTGGAATATGATTAAATATATGATTTGATGTGAAAATTTGATTTTGATCCATCAAATGGAGTAGTGTGCAGTGTGTAATTTATCGCACTTACTCCTATTTGAATGGTAAATTTTGTAAAAAGTGTTGTTGTGGCATTTCAAGTGAGTTTTGAACCTTTTGACTTAAGATATGATGTGAATTCTGTTTTGAGTATATGATGTGATGTGATGTGTTCTGTAAGTTTTATTCTCAAAAATACTTAATCCCTAGTAAGTTATCGACTCGAGCCATTGGGATGACCCAGGTCGAGGGGATTTAACAACATTGGGCTATGAGATGTGTTGTGTGCTCTGGACTTGGCAAAAGGCCTTGTCCCTGTTGAAGAGAAATACACAAATATATAAAGTATGTGAGGTGGACGGGCCCGTATGGGGGTTTTGGTGGAGAAAGGAGTAAGTGGTGGTCTACTTGGTTTGTATGTGAAAGTTGACGGAGTGTTAACTATGAGATTTGTGCACCAGTCCAGGAACGTTCTCCAGCTTCGAGGGCCTCAGCCCCTGAGGGCTACTCGTATCCTATCTTTATGATGTTATTTGCTTTTCTTATTGCTTATTTCTAAATATGAATTTGGAGTGAGAATCTCATATGTGTTATGTGCTTTGCATGCCTTTTTGGAACTCACTGGGGTTTTAGCTCATTCTTTCCAAATTGTTTTCCTTAGCAGGGACTGAGAACCCAAGTGAAGGAGCCAACCATTAGTTAGGGTTCAATTTTGTATTTGGTATGGCAAACTCGAATTGTGATTTTAAGGGTTTTTGTATTGTGAGAATTTGAATGTATGATTAAGTACCTTGTGTAATTTGGGATTGTAAGTTTAGAACAATATATTTGTGAGTTATCATTTGGTTTGATTTGAGAGTGGTATTTTAGTTTGGCATATCAGTGATCATTGTGTGAGTGAGTCCTGGCGAGAGCCAGGTGCTCCAAACCCTTTTCATGTTATGGGGGAGGTGGGGTTGTCACAATGACATAGAAGAAACAACTTGAAATGGAAGAGAACATACAAAAGAAATACCGTGCTTTATTTATCGAGAAAAGTAAGAATTTTGAGAACGAAATTCTTTTAAGGGAGAGAGTGTGATAACCTTAAATCTTTAAGTATCAAGTTATTTTTTTTATCAATAGTAGCAATTTTTTTTGGTATTAGTTGTATTGTATTTAGGTAGAGTTACACTTAAATTGTCCAAGCGCTAATATGTGCTAGACTTGTGAGGTCTTAATTTAGACATGAGTTTAATTTGAGGGATTTGAAGGTAATTGTGAGAGATTTTAGAGAACATTTGGTAGGAAACATGGACATTTGGCACCTTAATAATCAAGCTTGGTCAAGATTAGGTCTTAAATGTCATTAAGTCCTAAACCAACACAATTTTCTTCATTTTGGAGGAACTTGGCCGAAACCCCTTGGAGTGAAAAATACACAAAATTCTAGTTTGGAAATTTAGTTCTTTTGGTGAGGAAAAACATCAAGAGAGAAAATCCTAACTTAGATTGTTACTTAGCCTTCAAGCTTGGTTGGAAGATTTGAAGTTCTTGGTGATTTCCTTCTTAGTTTTACATAAGGTACCTTGCTAAGAATCCTTACTTGATGGTCTTAAATTTTAGGAAATATGTTGTTTGTGATGTTTTATGTTGCTTGTGATGCTTCAGGGAAGAAAACTATGGAAGAATTCTAAGTAGCTTGAAAGATGGAAATAGGTTTGCTAGTTTGCACACCAAGTGTTTGATAAATTGTTAGGATGTCTATGGTGGTTTTTGTGTTGGATCCTTTTGACAAATTTGCATGAAACATACCCTAGGAGATGGTAAGAGTAGTCATTGCTACATGTGTTAAGGAATTGGGTGTACGATTGATGAATTGAGAACAAACAAAAGCTAAAATTATACTAGGGCTGGCCAAATTTTTTTGGAGCTGTTGAGTAGCCTTAATCTTGTTCATTTGTGATAAGTTTGCATTGTTTTGGTTCAAGAACTTTCCCTATTTTAGGCTTTGTATGTATATTGAATTTGAGGAAAATATATGATAGACTACTTGCTATAAATATGTTAGAAATACCAACCAGTGAACTGTTTTGCTTGGCTAACTCATGCACTATTTTACACCTATATCCTTAGTTGAAATAGAAATGTTAAATCCTAACTTGGACAAGAAACCTTAGGTTCTTGACCGTATTTTGAATAACTAAGTCGGTTATGCATGGTTCCGTGTCGTCTCAAGTTAGGTCGTGAACATTACTTGTTTTGTTTTTACTTTTTTTGGATAGGGGATCATTGAACCTTAATATCCTCTTATTTGTTTGACCTTAGGGTTTGACAGAGAGCCTGAGGATAACCTAGAGACAACTACATAATCTTACTCTGTTTGACACTAGTGAGTGTTCCATTGCATGTTTAGTTGACTGATTTGATTATTTGGACTACTTGATTTCTTGGCTTACTTGATTATTTGAACTACTTGCGATTGGTCGGCATTGAATGCTTTCTTAAGTTAATGAGACACAGACGAATGCGTACTTTATCACACTCGATTTCTTTTGTTTGAATTTCTAGTATTTTGATATTTTGATTACTTGTGAAATAATGAATACCCACATTTGACATGTGAGTCATTTGGGTGATCTCCATCGACTAATTTGGCTTGTTTGGAGCCCAAAAGCCCATTGGTGAGTCGATTGATCGGGCCAGCGTTGGCAGTCGAAAAGATCGATGAGCCTTAGGTTATGATATGTGATCTCCGGAAGTGGTATACTTGAGTATTACACAAATTTGATTTGTTTGAGGTGTGCGGGCCCGGCAAGGTGGGTTGAACGGTGACGGTTTTGGAGTTAAGTGGTGGCCTACGAACCTTGGTTCCTGAATTTCAAATGTTGATGGAGAGTCAACAGGTGAGATATGATCAAACTACGGGTATTTGGCTTTGAAGGCCATTTGTATCCTTTACTTAAACATGCTTGATTTATTACGTGTTTCTAGATATGGTGCTCGCTTATTTAATGTTTACTAGTTGTTTATGCTTGCATGTTCTTTGGAACCTTATTGAGATTTCGCTCAACCCATTCCATTTGTTTTCCTTAACAGGGGCATACACTTGAGCTTATGAGTTTGGAAAAGCATGTTTTTAGTTCTAGACTTTTGTTGCACTTTTGTGTGAATATGAATGCATTAGTGAACTTCCTATGTCTTTTGTAAGATTGAACTTTAGCTAGGTACTCTAAATTTGAAATGGTAGTTCATGCTAATGTATATATTGTTGGTTGTATTTGATTTGAAGATGTTAGTTTCTTAGATTTTGTTGGCATTTTGGATAGCGAGTCTGTAGAGTTAGTGGTCAAAACTAAATCCTTGAGTGCAGCGTTAGGGTGAGGTGGGGCTGTCACAATAATTGAGAAGAACAAGGAAAATTGTCTAGTACTACTAAGGTGAATCTCAACAAGGCTACAATGGCAATAACACTTCACTCAGAAAAAGTGTTAGATGAACCTATTCCAAAATCCAAGGAAAAATCTAAGAAGCAAGAGGAGGAGGTTAATGAGGAGAAACATGAAGAAATTGAGGATAAGGAACATGAGTCAGAAGCTACAAAAGAAAATATCCCGTTGAAATTATTTGAAGTGAAAACTTATGCCGTGGAAATCAACTACGTTAAACACATTACCTGAGTTTGATTAATTTTCTTGTTTTTCTCTCTCCGTTTTTCCTTGTTTTTATCATTTTCTCTTGGGGTTTTACGTTGCGCCAAAGTGCATAGCCATGGCTACTCAACTGTCGGTGGAGGGCAGCCGATCTGAACTCATCTCCCTCGTTCCAGAACAAATCCTTTTACGTGTATTTTACGACATCGACGTTGCCTCCCAAGGTGTTGGATGTGGAGCGTACTACTCGGAGAGGTGAACCTGCTGTGGTTTTTTCCACGGCAGATTTGGTTCAAGCAGCAAGCCCTTTCCAATTGACGTTGGTGGGGAAGTTCTCTCGCGGTCGTCCTTCAATGGAGGTCATCCGGAAGTTCTTCTCTACTCTTGATCTCAAGGGCTTCGGTTTGGGTGCTGGGCCTAGACATGTGTTAATGGGGCTTCAAGCGAACGATTTTCATCGGTTGGGGCACAATATTTGGTATGTCAATGGTTTGCTTGATGAGGGGTGTTTAAGTTGTCAAGTTCCTTTCATGGAATCGAGAGTCTATTGTTCTGTTTGGTTTCATTGCCCAAACTTCCTGTTCATTTTCCAAAAGAGCTTTTGTTTCATATTGTTTCCACCTTGGTGGCGTTATTTATGGATTCTGCAACAATGAGGCTTACAAGGCCTAGTGTTACCATGTGTGTGTGGAGATTGATCTCTAAAGGGCATACCATCGGGTTTGGATGAGCTGGTATTCTTGAGTCACGAGGGGTTTTGCATGGTATTAGTGTGAGGAGGATATGCCTCAATATTGCAATCTCTGTTTCCGTCAAGGTCATGTTGTGGATGATTGCCATTTGATTGCAGGGGTAAGGGGAGGAAAAGGTGGCACGAGGCGGCGTTTAGAGGGGGAAAAGGGGTGGACTAGCGGTGGTTCCATCAAAACTTACTCACAGTGAGCATCTAGGCGAGGAAGGGGAAAGAAACGGTGGGTCACGGTATCTATGAAGGTTGATGCAAGGTCTGCCCAATTGAAGGGGTTGTGGGTGATGAGAGGAGGCCTTCGACTCTGGAATTTCTTCTTTCCAATTTTGTGGGCCTTCTTTGGATTAGTTGATCCGAAGGTGGTTGAAGCGATGGTGGACGAGGTGGTGGCTGCTGCTGCTGCAAAGGAGATTGAGCGTATTGCTGAAGTGGTAGTTCAGGAGGAGGGGGGCATGGTGGGCATGCAAGAGTTCTCGGCTGTAATGGCCGAGGATAGACCAGTCGAGGGGCAGGTCATGCAATGGATGTTGGCGTATGGAGGAGGTGGCTCCTGCCAATTCAGGTTATGAGATCTTGGGTTATACTAGGGAAGGGCAAAGTGGCGGCGTCTGGCTGAGCAGCTAAACGGCTATCCGCACATGGGAGGGAGAGGATTCAGATGAGAGGGTGAGATGGTTGGAGGAGCAAGCCAAGGCAGGTGGTGGACTGCTTTCTCCTCGGAAGGCTGTTGGTCTTGATCAATTTGAGGAACTAAACGGCGTTTGGATGGGCTGGAATCCGGGAGCTTGGCAAATGGTGGCTCATGAAAGCACAATAAGATTCTTGGTTCCTGTCACCGTCTTCTCTCCGGGTTTGTCATGATGAACTCCATTTTACGGAATGTCGCGGTTTGAATAATCCGGTTTCATTAACTTCGTGTTAGAAAGCTAGTTGAATGTATCATGTGACTTTGTTAGGTTTATGTGAGACCATGGTTGATGTTTCTCATATGCATACTATCAAACGTAAGCTAAATTTTTCCCGTAGTATTGCTAATTCCACCGGGTAGGTTATGGTTATTATATTCGAAGATTTCGGATTAAGGTTGAGAGCGCAAACAAGACCGGTATTTTGGTGTCGATTGAGCATAAATTACTGGCGATGTAATTTTGGTTTTGGTTCATCTTGATTGTATGCGGAAGGGGCGGCGGGTGTTATGGGAGGATCTTAGGCAGATTCTGACAAAAGTAACTTGCCGTTATTGTAATGGGTGACTTTAATGTCGTAATTAGTCGGGGAAGAAAAAAAGGAGGCAAACCTTTTAGGGTATCTAAAGCGGTTCGCGTTTTGGATTTCATTGAGGATTTAGACTTGGTTGATCTTGGTTTCGGGATCACCTATACTTGGTGTAATAATGTCGTGGGTGGCCCAGTATATGGAACGCGTTTGGATAGGGTCTTAGTGAATCATGATTGGGATACTTTGGGGTTGTCTGTTGCTGTCAAACATCTTCCTCGGTTTCCCTCCGATCATGCCCCTCTCCTAGTCTTCTTTTACACTTTTGCGAGGGCTGAAGAGTTTCCGTTTCTTGCATATGTGGTGTTCTCATCGGGACTTTCAAGGTGTAGTGCAGCGTGCTTGGGCGGTACCGGTGGATGGTCGTTCGGTAAGGAGGCTGGTAGGTAAGCTGAAAAATGTCAAGGAGGCTTTGGCAACGTGGAACAAGGAGGTCTTTGAGGCGGTATCTGATCGTGTTCTTGAAAGAAGCTGGTTAGGCGGAAAGAGGTTGAGTTGGAAATACAATCTGCATGAGGTGGATCCCAGAGTCGCCTTCCAGGCCAATTACATATGAGCTCATGCACCGCGTCGTTTTGGCATAAAATCTAGGATTCGGTTTTTAAAGGAAGGAGATGCTAATACCAGGTATTTTCACTCCATGGTGAGACAGCGAAGGTTAAGTCTTTTTATTCATGGCATTAGAGATGAAAATGGTCAATGGGTTGAAGGCTTCGAACAGTTAGCGACGTTGCGGTGCGGTTTTCCTCCATGTTGTCTTGTAATTCTGGTTGAATATTTATGGTAGGTGTTTGGAGCTTATTCCGTTGATCTCATCTCAAGAGAATGAGGAACTTACTAGATAGCCTCTGATGAGAGGTTCAAGGGTGGTCTTTGCAATGGATGGAGATAGTTACTCGGGCCGGATGGATTTTCGGGGACTTTTTTCACGACATGTTGGGATATAGTGGGTCATGACCTTGGCAGGCAGTTTTGGATTTCTTTGCGGTAGGGTTACTGCGGTTTTACTCAAGCGTTGATTGCTCGATTCCTAAAGCGGGTAGCCGAGGTCATTTGCGGAGTTCAGCCGATCAGTTTGTGTAACTTCATTAACAAGGTTATATCTAAACTTTTGTCTCTCATTGGTTGGAGCCTTTGTTAGTCAAGTTAACCTCAACAAAGTGGCCCATGTGAAGGGTAGGGTAATTTCGGACAATATTTTTGCTGGCCAGTGAAATGATAGCAATGATTGGGAAGAAGGTTCGAGGCTCAAATGTTTGCATTAAAGTTGGATATAGCAAAAGCGTCTGAGTCTTGGCCCTACCTTTAGGTCATCGCGTAAATTGGGTTTTGGTGAGCCATGGCTGGACATGATATGGCGGTTAATTTCTAGTGTCATTTCTACACGTCGAGTAAGCGGAAACCTTGTGGGTTCTTCAAGTGGTCATGTGTGCGTCAAGGTGACCCGTTATCCCGACTGTTCATTCTTTTCGGAGGTTCTTTCTGAATTTGAATCTTTAGGGAAGCTAGATTTGTTCCTTATTCTACTCATTCTCGGGTCGCGAAGTATAACGCATTTGGGATATCAGATGATATTCTCATTTTCTCAAATCTTTGGCAGTCTTCCGCCTGCTTGCCTTGTCGCGTAAAGAGGGTTTTGGATGAGTATCAACGGGTTTGGGTCGCTTGTTAATTCCACTAAAGCTATTTTTGGTTGGACCTAGGGTCACTCACAGGAGAACCATCATTTCTCAAATCACTGTGGTTTTCGCACAAAAGCTTTTCCGATTAAATATCTTGGCCCATTTCTGGGTAGGAAGGAGTCAGTGCTTTGTTTAGGGATCTCTTGGATAAGATTTTCGGAAAATTAATTTTTGGAAATCTAAATGGTTATCTAAAGGTGGCCGCCTGGTGCTGATTAAACATGTGTTAACATCTTTACCGATACACTTGTTGCTCGGTTATACCTAGAAGTGTCTTGTTTGACATTGAAGCTCTTTGCTAGATTTTTTGGAGTTCTTCGGATGGGCTGGTTGGAGGCAGGCAGCTTGGTGGTTGTGTTTTCCCTGATAGTGAAGGGGAATGGGGTTTGATCTTCTGGGAGCTATTATGGATGCTTTTTTCTTGTAAATTATGGTGGAAGTTTAGGACAGTGATTCATTATGGACTCGGTTTATGGGGAAGGCATATTTTTAGGCCTTCGTCAATCGAATGACCTTACGTGTCAAATCTTAGGGGGGACTTGTAGCATCTTTGAGTGTCCTTTCGTTGGTTGAGCCTCATTTGTGGTGGAGGCTACCAAGGGAATGTTTTTTAGTGGGACAAGGTGGGTTGGGTCCCCTCTTTGGAAATACCCTTCAACTTGTTTGGACGCTAGTTTGTCTCCGCTTATTTGCGGGATGGAAGGGTGGATGTGTCTCGTTACCCCGGAGGTTCGGTGGAAGAGGTTCATGCAATCCAGAAGCTGACTTTTGTCTTGGCGGAGAACGACTGGTTTTGGGACTTGTGCACTTTCAGGGGTGTTCTCGGTTAAATTGACTTATTAACCGGACTTATGCTAGGCAAATCTCTCTAGTGTATGCCTCTTTTGGCATAAATCTATTCTGTTAAGGTGTCTATTTTGCTCACGGAGGTTGTTCTCAAATAAGCTGCCTATGGATGATGTTTTGATGAGGTTTTGGGGTACATGGTCCTTGAGATGTGGGTGTTGTACCATGAAATAGAAACTATTGATCGCGTCTTCTCTTGGAGAGTTGGCGGAATACGTTTGGTGTTTCTTTGAGAGCTCCTTGGGTTCTCTGCTAGAGAAAGTGCAATGCGTAACGTTGGCTCATGGTGGTCGAATGTTCGCAGGGGAAGCGGTGGTATGGTTATATAAGAGTACTTCCTGCTCTTGTGTTGTGAGATTGTGGATTGCTAGAAATAAATATAGGTTTGATGGTATAAGCTTGAGTAGAGCTCGGATATCTGGTCAATTTCACATGACATCTTGGATGCTTTTCGGTTTCTTTAAGGATCATGTTGTTATTTTGAGCATCTCCTAAGGATATTGAGGGAATTCCGTCCATCTGGTTTCAAAAGTAGTATGGGAGGTTCCCACTCAGGTAGTTTCAAGTTGAATGGGCCGGAGACTCATCGGGGGGCTACTTATGAGAGGAACCCCTGTGGGGGGTGAGGTGGAGTTGTTAAGGGATCTGAGTGGCAGGTTGAGGTTTGCACTTCATGAAAATTTTGGGGCAACAAGACGCAGTGAGGGACAATTCTTCGGTTTTTTGGTGGTCTAGGTTATAGTGCAGGTCAAGTGGAATCGGTTCCAAAGTCTTGGTTTATGTTTCTACAAGTCGCGCGCAAGGTTCGTTTTGTTAGAGAGATTGGGAAGCGCATTGCTTGGGGAAGTTCCGGCATTGCTTTCAGGAAACACGGGGGGCTCTGTAAGAATCACGTTAGCTAGAATGGAAAGGTCTCTTCATCGACTCTTATGTAATTGCATTTTTCAATATTTTGGATCTTCCATTACATATTCGTGGTTTAGTTGATATGGATTCTAGACAGGTTTGCAGTTTTAGATTCTCTGGCGGACAAGTAGGGCCTATTTCTGCGGGGCCTAGATTTGTCTCTGCTTATTCTTTGTATGTCCCTTTTTTTTAGGTCTTTAAATAAATGGTGTCTGGCCATACCTGCCAGATATGATTGGAAAGTTTTAAAAAAAAAAAGTGAAAACTTATATCTTGCCATTTATTCCCTCATCAAAGGCTCAAGAAAAAGGCAACTAATGAGCTTTATCAAAAGTTTGTTGACATGCTTAAAACTCCAAGTGACAATACCGCCTTTTTTTGAGGTGTTAGTAAATATACTTACTTATGCAAAGTTTTAAAGGGATGAGTGTCTAATAAGAAGAAATTAGAGATTTTGCATATATCTTACCAAGAGTATGATATGCTTTAAAATCACCTTCCAATCAAGATAAAAGATTCATGAGTTTCGCGTACCGCTCCATCAATTTGAAAATATTTTGTTAATAAATGTTTATGTGACCTTGGATTAAGTGTTGATTTAATGTCTCTCTCATTTTCATGAAATTGAAGTTTGCCAACATGGTGCTTTTCAAGTAATTTTACAATTGGCTGACCATTTAGTTCACTATCAATAGGTATTGTAAAGATCTATTGGTAAAAGTTGGTAAATTTTATTTCCCTGCTCATTTTCTTGTTCTTGATATGGAGGAGGATATTTCTATGCCAATTATCCTTGGTAGATAGCTTTTAGTTACGGGGGGCGCTAATATTGGCTCCTCACTACAAGAAATTTGGTCTTCAGTGATAAGTGATTCTCATCACAAAAAAAGTAAAAAGTCATCACTAATGACTTTTACTGGCAACTTATTAGTCGTCACAGGGTCGTCACTAAATGCCCGTCGGTAAAAGTATATACTGACGACATAAAAGTCGTCAGTGAATATAACACTTTTTGTGACAACCATGTTCGTCAGTAAATGTTTTATATTTAGTGACAACAAGCCTACTTGTCAATAATGCGTGAACCAAAGTCGTCACTAAAAGTCAATAATAACTTAACCATGGTTATCAATATGATTCAGTTACTGACAACAATGTTGTCATTAAACCCCTACAAATAGTGACAACATTTTTTGTTGTTAGTAGACATTTTAATTCGGTGACAACAATTGTTGTCAATAAACACCGTGCTTCATTGATAATAAGCTCTTTACTTCGAGAAATATGATTGGTGACAACATCTTGTCTGTTGTCGGTGCCTTTGATTATTTTTCTACTACAATAAATATCTACAAAATTGAACCACTAATAATGCTTAATGAATAACAAGCACATTCACCCATTACAATAAAAAATGCCAAAATATCCTAACAATCATTGAAATATCATAATATATATCCAACATCACATTACAAAGAGTTTGACAAGTAGTATTAGATTAACTTTGAGTCAATAAGTTAAGGGAGCAAGGGAGTAGTACAAAGCGAGTCCAAGTCCAAAACATTTCTATGCTATCCAAAACATTTCCAAAGCATAAGATAGCGCTTATAGCCAGCCTTAATCTTTGAGTCAAAAGTAACCCATGTTACTAATCTTCTAAAAACTCCAAAATGTGCAATATATCTCAAAGAGGGAGTACAATTGTTAGTAGATGACAAAACCAACTTGAGACAATTAAAATAAATTAAGGAATCACCAGAAAATAAGGTATATCATTTGCTTAAATTTTGATCTAGATAGTGACCATGTAAAGAGCATAATGAGAGACAAAATACGAGCAAAGGTAGCTCATAAAGCTAACTTAGGTATGACAAAAAGGACCAAGCATGTAGAATAAATCAAGTGAAAGAATAACCAATTACATCAACATAGGACAAGGACCATAAAACCCCATTTGGTAAGTGTGTCTAGGATCACCATAGGCATGCATACAACTCAGTTAAGCAAAAAATTTATTATTAGTGCATGCTAAGATTCTGTCCAACTCACACTTTTTTTTTCCTTTTTATTGGTCTTAGGATCAAAGATAAAATGGTCATAGAGGGGAAAAGCAATCTAAAGATGCAAAGTCAAGAAGCCAAACAAAACCATTCTTACATATTCAAAAATCATCCAAAAACAATAACCATGTTGTTTCTATCAGCTACTTTTAAAAATTTTGAAATAACTTGCATCCACATACAGACAGCATTTTATTTATATTAGAAGCAACTATAATCTTCAAAGAGCTGGATAAATATAAGAAATAAAGACAACTAGGAAAAGATTGTGGCATATTAATGTATCCAGCGAGATGTAAAAAGCCTTCAAAAGTACCAAGCATTTACTAAATTCTTAAAGCTCCTGATACAAATTTATATTGTTGCAGCCAAAGAGCTAATGTTTAACAATTTGTGCTATTTTTCAATTGCAACAGCCAATATATTTAAAATAAACCTATGTCTTAGTCACAATTCAAAGTCTCATAAATGATAGGAAAATACAAGAGCATCACGTTTACAAACATATCTCAATCTAGACAAGTATATACAATTGAAATTGCATACCATTCAAGTACATGCAGATTTGCCTTCATTGCCTTTTGCTTTTGGCTTGCAACCATGCTTTCAGCAAGACTTAAGGAGCTCTGCATTTCACTTTGTTGGTTCTGCATTTTAGTTTGCTGGTTTACAAGCATCTCCATAAGTTGCTACTTGAGCTGCTATTTCCAATTCATCTGAGCAGTTCTCGGCTTGTTCTACTCTTTTTTTGAATTCTTCTATCTCTGCAAGTTTTAGTGCAACTATACCAGCTTTGGAGAGACCATGACCATGTACTTCGCTAGTCACACATCTAGTCACTTCGATAGTTGAGTTTACAACTAATAAATTGTAACTTTGGTAGTAGAGTTTTAGTCTAAACTAATTAAACTCTGGTAAACAAAAATCCAATTACCATTAGATTCCTACCAGATTGTGAATTAAAAACTCACATTATTGGAGGAAAGTTGCCAAGAAAAGATTTGATTATTGGATTTGATATTTATGAGAAGTATTTGTATCTCCCTAAAACAAAAGGTATTCAGTCAAAAATTCTTTTTAAACCTTTCACTAATATCAAAACCTTTTCATATATGATTCCACCTTGCCTAAAAGCCAAATTGAAAACTTTAAGGATTTAATTGTTAAACAACTCAGTGTTGGAAACCATGTGGAATTCATGAAAAAGTGTGACCATCCCTTGTGAAAAAATCCCGACTTCTTTATTAAGCTTCCTTTTTAAAATGAAGAAGCCAATCTTACAAAGCCAGCCATCCAAGAATGAACCCTGATCATTCCAAACTTGCTAAAGGAATGTCTAGAATTTCTTGAATTTGATCTTATTGAACTTTCAGAATCACAGTGGGCTTGTCAAGCCTTTTATGTGAACAAAAGATCTAAACATGTTCGAGGGAAAATGAGGCTTGTCATCAATTACCAGCCCTTAAATCTATTCTTGGCCGATGACAAATTTCCCATTCCAAATAGACATTCTTTGTTCTCTTTACTTGAAGAAGCAAAATGGTTTTCCAAGTTCGATTTGAAATCGAGTTTTTGGCAACTTGGTATTTGTATTAAAGATCAGTACAAAACTACTTTTTGTATACCGAATCATTATTATCATGGAAGGTGATGCCTTTGGTTTAAAAACAAAGACCTTCTCTCTTTCCAAAGCCATGATTCGTGTATTATTTCTTCATATCTCTTACCTTGTATATATTGATGATATTCTTTTGTTTTCCAAAACTTTTGAAGAGCATATCTCTTTGATCTACAAGTTTGCTGAAATTGTTGAAAAGTTTGGCATAATGCTTTCTGAGAAAAAAATGATTTTGTGTCAGTAAGAAATCAATATTCTTGGGATGAAAATTTCCAATGGTACTTGTGTTCCTGAAACACACATTATGTGAGGGCCTCAAAATTTGAATTTTATTTTAAAATGTATAAAATGTTTATATTGTGTTTATTCATTAAAATACGAGTGAATTTATGTTTTGAGTGATTATTTTTCAATTTAGAGAAATTTTTTAGAATTATTTGCCGGTTTGTGTTTTCCGGCATGTAAGTGCCCCGATTTTGTTCAAGTGAATAGTGACTTTAAGATGAAATTGAGCATATGTAGAGATATTATAGAGATATATCTAAGGTTAGACAAGCATCGTAATGAGAAAAAATTAATAAAAGTTGAAGCATCGCTGCTGCTAACGCCACAAAAAAGGAAAGCTTGGTCACCTTTTCCTTAAATCAAGGATGGCCAAGCATTTTGTCTATATAAAGCCACCAATCTTGGTCCTTCCTTCTCATTTTTCAGCTGCAATTTGAGCTTAGAGAGAGAGAGGGCCCATCTTGAGAGAGAGAGAAATAGAGAGAGAAACAAACTTTCTCAACTTCATCTTCTTCATCAATTTCTTGGAGCTTGAAGACAACAATGGAAAGTCATCTGCTCTCTTCCCTCCTCCTTGTAAATGAGAGTGAGAGAGAGAGAAAAGTGAGAGAGAGAGCTGTGAGAGAGAGAAAGGAAGAGGGAGAAAGCTTCATTATTTCTTTCTTCTTGGCCTTGAAACTTGTGGAGGAACTTAACAAGGACTGAAGCCAGATCTTGGCTTAACTCCAAGAATCCCAAGGTTTCAAAGCTTGAACATCATCCTGGGTGGAACTACCTTAGATCCTCTTTGACCTCATGAGATCTGAATAGATCTTGAGGTATAACACTCAAACCGCTAGCTTTAATCTTATTAGAGCTAAACTTGTCGTGATTCATGGTTTATTTTGCTAGAAATGTTTATATTTGGAATATTCGAAGTTGGGCTCTTGAACTCCCAACTTAGGGCATGGACTTGAGGTGACTTTAGGTAGCAGACTTGAGGACCCGATTGTGGTTGTGTTTGTTGTTTGGAGATGAGATTATTTTGCTGGTTAGAATGTAGGATTGATGTTGAAAATTTTGAAGAAGGAAAATAAAAGAGGGATAAATAACCTATGCTTGGAAATTCTAACTTTGATTTCAAAATTTTAGGACGCTTGTGGCATAGATTTTGCCTAAATAAATATTTATTATGTTTATTTATAAGTATATGTTTCAATAAAGTGAAAATCTCGAAGCTTTAATGGTGAAGAGGAAGTTTTCACTAAATTTTAGGGTAAATGTGTTATTTTGACAGATTTGAGGGTTTGAAATGTTTTACCTATTTTTTTTCTTGGATTTTGTACATTAAGATCTTAGTGAAAAATTGTTCTAAACATGTGTTAGAACCTTGATTAAAGTTTGTTGAGTTGTTTCGAGAATTTCAGATTGAACTTTTTCTCTCTCTACTCTCTCTTCTTTCTCGCTAGGGTTTCGAAAAGTTTTTGTAATGGCTGCCCCTTCACTCCGTGGTCGTGGGCAACCGATCCCCAATCCTCTTTTCTAGAATAAGTCTTCTCATCATTTTTCAAGTACGCAAAGGATTCCAAGTGGATTAGTGGAGGACCACGCCACCGGAGTAACCAGCTGTGGTTTTCTCCATGATGGATGTAGCACATGCAGCTACTACCACCAGCTATCGGAGTTTTCAAGAGGTCATGTGGCAATACGCCGCAACTGGAACTGAAGTACAATTAGAAATTCTTTAATATGCTGGATTTAAGGGACCAATTCTCAGTGGGTCTTCACGCCACATTTTGATTCATTGAATGATGAATACGATTTCCATAGTGTTTGGGTAGACTGTTTGTTAATAAGGAAGCCCACGTGAGTGTTTTAAATGGTCATCATCCTTTCATGTGGACAAAGAGCCATCAATGGTGCCGGGCTGGTCTCTTTACCAAATTACCGGCATTATTTTAATAAAAGAATGTCTTTCCATATTGTGTCGCGGTTTGGGAAGACCCTCGCTCATGGATTCGCAACAATTCTCCTCACCGCACTGGCGTTGCCCGTGGTGGCGCGTTGAACTGATCTCGTCAAGCCCGGGTTATCGTCCGGGCTGGGATGTGGATGGCTGGCGCATTTGGTGGGTTTTTAGCAACCTAATGGCAGTATTTGCCTGGGTACCACAACCATTGTTTGGGCAAGGGCCAGCTATAGAGGGAATGCCGCCTCTGCACCCGAACTTTGGGTTGCTAGAGAAGGAGGAGTTGCTGGCTGGTCGCTGTATCAAGTGAGAAACAACCGCCTAGGGTCGAAGGTAACGGGGATGCGCAGAAGGTTCTTACAATGGCAGAGCCGCCAGCCTTTTTTTTTGAGTCGGGTTATACCATATCTCTGGTTGCGCATCTGCTCAATTTCTGGCTGTGCGTGTAATGGTTCCGAATTTGTGTTCCCTTTTTATTGCTGTTTTTATACATGCTTCTTGCGACTGTGATGCTTATCGTGGTCTCTCGGGTAAGAATTGCTGCCTGACTCCATGGTTCGGCGATAATCGTTGTGGACTTGATGTCATCGCTTTCGCGAAACGCGGGTAGGCCTTCCTTTTCAGTGAATGAGGCGTTGGAGAGTTCCGTGAGTTTTGTATTAAGACACGCTGGTATCGGAAGATGTAGATTCTCTGGTCTCTGCTTTCACTTGCGTAATAATAGAATGGGGTCAACTAGGTTTGGAAAGGTTGATCGAATTGATTAATCGTCTGTACTGAACTGGTAATATTACTCTTTGTCATTCATTTGGGGACATTTGGGATCAAACCATTCTCCTCCGCTCTGTCAGTTCCGCTTGACGGGAAATGTGCCCGGCAGACGGTGTAATGTTCGACTTCACACCCAGCACCCCGAGGTTGTTCACCGGCATGGCATTGGAGGACGCAGGGCCTACCGAAGGAAAGTGCCGTTGATTTAGACTGTAGTCGGTGAAGAACGCTTAAACCAATGGAACAAACAGGTCTTGGGAATATGAGAGATAATGTCAAAGCAGTTTTATACAACTTGGCGGCGTAAGGGAAATGGAATCCAAAAAATTCCCCGTGGCCTTCGCGCAAGATTGGCGTAGGTCCGTGAGGCTCCTTCGGTTGCCCATAAATGCTGGTGGCCCCTTTTGAGACAAAAAAATTGCGTAGTTGGTTGAAACCAGGGATGCTAACACCGCTTTGTTCTATTCCAGGTTCGTCTAGTGTGCAAAGATGGTCATTCACCGTATCAAGAATGCCGCGAGGGAGCGGATAGACCCATACCCGTGAGATACGTGATTGGCGGTAAGCTCTTGCCAGCCGCTGTTGCGTGAAAGGGAGGTTGACAATAATGGATCCGCTGGTTGATGTATGGGTCATCCCCACACCCCTCATGGAAAGAGAATGCTACGCCGAATCGGATAAGTAGGGGAGGTCAGGGCGGTTGTCTTATCATTAGATGGGGATTTTGCCCGGTGGGGATGGATTTATCGTAATGCTTTTTCCCTTGGTAATGGACATTATCGCATAGACGGGCGGCGGCAGTGCCAAGAATTGCTGGGGCGAGTTGCCTACCGGCTTTGTCAGCACCTGATTATGCCATTCTGGAATTGAGAACCCTTCCACCTGCAGATTTTCGCCCATTAGCCTCTGGGTAACGCTAGAACAAAATTATCCCAACTGTTGAGAACGGTTAGTCTGATCCCATCCCCGATTCCTCAATCAGTGTTCTTCATTAAAGGATTGACTGATAACTGAACGCTTAGACGAATAAAAAAGTTGAATTAGGGAATGTCAGACCCAAAGTTGATACGATAAAAGCATAATGACTGACTTCATGGTTCTTCCTGACTGGTGGTGGTCATGGTTCTTATTTTGAGACGCGGATACGTAACCGAACGAAGTACAACGCGTTATG